>JAVTVY010000156.1:0-35028 GCA_036873755.1 Hanleya hanleyi
CAAAATGCCTGTTTTCTATACTACGGCCAGACTGCACATGCGCAGACTATTGAACACAGACGAACCATTAGTGTAGTCAAGTGCTCCTCCACGAGAGCTTCAAAATAAGACCTCACTCGACCCCATTGGACCATTAGGGACTCACCTAGACTCCAACATGTCCACCCCGTATGGCCCTATACACCCATAGCCATGCAGTATGGGCCTATGGGCCTACCCAGGCCTCGGTGACTTTTTTCAAAAATTTCACCGATTCGCTCCGCAACACTTCCTATCGTGTTCTAAATGACGAGACGAGTAAGACGAGACCCCACAACCCTACCGCAAATGTATAGAAGTACGTTTCCCAGGGGGGTAAACATTGAACCTATACCCCAGTATGGGACTATATGGGGTTCGGTGACTTTTTTCAAAAATTTCACCGATTCGCACGGGGACACTTCTTATCATGTTCTAAATGACGAGACTAAGAAAACGAGACCCCACAACCTATACCGCAAATGTCGAGAAGTAGGTTTCCCAGGATGGTCCTATACCCCCCATACCCCATATAGGCATTTTCCCGAAATTTAGATAAAGTCCGTATTCCGTATTTTTTCAGGAAAAATTTTACATACACCCACCCTGGAACTAGGGGGAGATAACTCTATTGATAGACAAGCCCCGTTAAGCCCGCCGACCTATATACCCCCCATACCCCATATAGGCATTTTCGCAGGTTTTTCGATAAAGTCCGTGTTCCGTGTTTTTCTAGGAAAAATTTTACATGCACCCACCCCATTGCCTGGATGCCCCTTCACCTAGGCTTCACATTGATACCTCACTCGACCCCATTGGACCATTAGGGGCTCCCCTAGATACCAAAACGTCTATTTTCATACCCTTGGGCCACCGCGTATGCGCAGAATGCCGCTATTTCAACCCCACACCCAACCCATCAGATGCCCCCTCACATAAGCTTCACTTTGATACCTCACTCGACCCCATCGGTCTACTAGGGGCTCCCCTACATCTCAAAACGGTTATTTCCATACCCTTGGGCCACCGCGCATGCGCAGAATAACGCTATGTCAACCCCACACCCAGCCCATTAGATGCCCCTTCACATAAGCTTCACTTTGATACCTTACTCGACCCAATCGGACCATTTTATCTAGGGACTACTTTTTCTCCGCGGAAGGCTTTTCCCGCGACCGAATCACCGCCAGACATGACCGCATCACCGCGGATGAATACATTTTTGCCCTGGGTCACGTGATATGCAAATTTGGAACTCTCCTGTGCTGGAGGTAGCTTTTTGGTCTTTCTGCCGGAACTATACTGCACTTGACCTCTGTGACCCTCCCGTGACCTCCAAGTTCCTCCACACTCCTCCACCGGGGGGAACAAAAAAGTAGGTCAAGTTGCGCTGTAATGCCTTTACACTACTACTCATGTCGATATGTATCTTTGTACAAACGTTCATGCTTGTTGCAAAAAGTGCACATTTATTACTATTTTTGGAGCTAAGCCACTGGGATAATGACAGATTCAGTATCACAGAACATGATCCAAGTATCGCACTTATTCTTGTGATTCAATGTCTGATATCTATAGTTTTTTTTTAAATGTAGATGAAAGCCATCCGTTTACAACTGCAGCAGCCTTTGTATTGATCAAATGGTAGATCGACCAACAGCGACACAATTTATACTCCATTGGTACAAGATATTGGTGAACGTCGCGACTGCACAAACATAAATACCTGGATTACAGTCCACGCCTGCTCTTCTTAGAAGTGAACATCCAACTTTTCTCCATAGTGAACCAGTACAATTACTTAGGTTCTCTTCATCACCTTCACAGTCAGCCTTAAACAACAGGACTTCACCAGAACCTTGGCCGAAGAAAGATGATCCAAATACTTGAACGTTGGTGGTACTGAAAATTGGTACAACCAAGTATATATTTATATTCGTTCAGTCAGAATACAAAGTACGTGTACCACATGATAGCTGTATCTCGGTTATACACCAATACAGGTTGTAACGTTTCCAGCACAATAGGATGATGATATTAGGAAATTTTGAAGGAATCGCATTTCGAGAAATGGTGTGTGGCGTTTACCCGGAAAAATCCCTTTAGCATTCGTGAAGCAGTTAAAATTATGCATAAAAGCCTGTGGTTGACACAGCAAAAGTATATATATACATATATATGAATAAAAAGTTGAAGAGATATCCAGGATAATATAAGAAAAAAATTAATATCGAAGACAGCGTTTACTGCAACTGGTTTTGCCACATTTATTCGGTGAGTATTGCCTGAAGAGCCACCGAATACCGACACAAGTATAGCATAACAGCGTCCACCAATGTTTGATATTGGACATTTTGTTTGTTTTTGTCTTTTTATCTACATATCTTCAATATATCTAAAACATATGTGTACAGTATGACACCTACCGCATGGTATATTTTGGACATCACCATATCTGCGGGGATGTAAAACGCCCAATTCCGCTGTTCTACATCACCTTCGCTAAAAAAAAGCTAATCTTTTTCCGTATGAAACACATTATTGTACAGAAATGAAGAAGAAAGCAATTTTGGCCAACAATCGTACTTCCTTAAACCTGTCCTCCTATAAACTTTTATAGGGTTGTCTCATTGAAGCAAAGGCTATGGGCAGACATGATACTTCACCCACTCATAGTATTCGGACACTGGGATAAACCAGTCCTCTATATGTCTTCTTAACGGCCAGCGCCAGGTATGATCTGCTGGGGATTAATCCCATGACTTGAGGGCTGCACTTCCTTCATTTCTCTGTCTCTCTTGAACTGGGCTAGACCGCACTGCGGTGGTCTAATGGTTAGAGCGTCGGCCTCGTAAGCGGTAGGTACTAGGTTCGATCCCAGGCCGGGTCGTACCTAAGACTTGAAAAATGGAACTTGCGGCTTCCTCGCTTACGCTCAGCATTAAGAGGATAGAACAAGGACTGGTTCGCTCGGTGTCAGTATAATGTGACTGAGTGGGGTGTCATGTCTGCCTACGGCATGATATTTCAGTGGGACAGCACTATAAAATGGCAGCATTAGATCTGCTCTGTTACAAGTAGGTACCCCGCCCCTCCACTCCCTTCCCTTCACCGTCGTGATATAGCTGAAAAAAATGTTGAAAGCGACGTTAAACCCTATTCACTCACTCACCCTTGAACTGGGCTACCATATCGCATGATAGCCCATAGAATGACAGGTTAGTAGCTGGTTCCAGAAGATGTGCAGGAAGATTACAATAGTAAAATATAAAATCATTTTGATCAAAATATTATTCAGCCTTTTAAAATAAGTTCCTATGTCGAAGGTATGTGAATACTTCAACGCTCAAAAAGACTTACGGAAGGACTAGATAGCAAAGCAGAATAACCGAACAGATATGTATCCACTTGGGAGTTTTCGACTCTCAAAACTGCTATTCTTCGTCAGGAGCGCATTGACCGCCTTAGTTCATTGATAATATCGGCGTTCAAAAGTGAGTGAACAGTGAATCGCGTGAGTTCAAGGTCATCACCTCTACGATAGATTGACTTCACGTCACAAGGCCAGAGTTCCAGACTCTTTTTTGTTGATCGCAGCGCCCGTCATCGAACATATTTACAAATCATTCTACACCTAGGGAAATATAGACATACACGTAATTGATTGGGAATGTTTACAGTTACAAAAAAAACAGGTCTTTACCAGTAATAGCAGGAATATCAATTCTGCAAGCATTTTACAATATTATAACCATAAGTAATAATGAGGATATCAATGAATCGTGTGCAACATTTAGCATGGCATTACGTACTGTTACGCCAAACTCTGCGCGGTCTCGAGCTGCTCATCGTCAAAATAACAAAATGGATCGTCGATCGTATTTTTTTTACTGATTTAGTGAGTACTTTGTAGATTTTGTTAAAGTATCGCAATGATATTTGTCTGCAAGTATGTGAGATACTCTAAAGAATTTAAGTGATCAAAAATAACAACATGCATTAATAACATACAGCAACAAGCAGATAGCGTATATTGCACTATTCACTTTCTTCCACATATGTGGTAAGAAATAGCAATTTTGTGGAATTAAATTGGTATTTTTGATGGAAATACGGTAAATGTTTGCCGAAAATTTTCACGAAGTAAAGTCATTTTGGATATAATTTCTGTAAGTGCTCTGAAATACCGCAAGTAACAATTGCTCGCAAAGCATTTTTTTAAATAATTAGATTAGCATTTTTTTTTCAATTTTGTATTACTGTTTATCTTTAATTTATGTATGTTCATACGGTATATCATTTAGTACTGTATTTTAATGTTCAGTATTGATAGACTAAGAATTGAGATTTTGAAATTGACTTCTTAGAAACTGTAGAGATTCACCTACTGTGATGCATTCACTTAATTCATTTGTGAATCTTTGTTTATTAGCTGGTGATGTTTGACTGCAGTTACTAACAGCGTTTTTAAAAGAAAAATGTATTTAGAAAGGCCAGTTCTCAATTTGTATGATTTGCAGAATGCCTCTCAAAGAAACAATATCTGTTCTCCAACATCTATATGCAATCTCAGTAAAATCAGATATATTATCACGGAATATGATATCTGATTCCAGCGCTATATAAATCCGTGCGAATTTGAAACTACATTTGTTAGCCAATCAGGTGGCTAGAGTGGTGAAACAATTTCAGAATCACGCCCACAGTAATTACTCAGGTAGCACTAATATTTAACCCTATCTGGCCTGGGCTTTTTGAGGCCTGTCCTGGCCTGGGGGGGGGAGTCGAAATGGCACCCTAGTTATTTTTCTTACCTTTTGAGCGAGGAGGCTAAAACTTACCACACTATGCCCTTGGGTCAGGCTTTATCAGAAAATGTAAAAAAAAAGTCCAAGATGGCCGCTATGATGACGTCGCAGTGACGTCATTTTCAAAAACGACATTTTTTTATCGATTTTTCGGTCAGATTTTCCGATTTTTTCTATTTATGCAATTTCTCCGCAAAATGATAAATTAGTAAATATTAATGTGATGTCAAATAATATAATTTTTGCCCACTTTTCATCGCGGAAATTCAGAAATTGTGAAGAAATATGACGAAAACACCACTTTTCTAGTATTCCACGTGGCCGCCATCTTGAATTTACCCATGATACTTAGTCGGAGAGTTATGCTAATAGGCTCAGAAATGACGCCAATATGATAAACTATAAGGTTACGGAGTTTCAGCTCTCCATTTTTTCTCGTTCCGGAGATAGCTCCGAAAGTATGGCCATCCAGGTCAGGTAGGGTTAAACATTATCCTGAAACAGTATCCAAATATGGCATCCTTTCCGGACAGTGTGCGTGGTAAACCGTCAAGATGATAACGTTTACTCTCGCCGAAAACTCTGGCTTTGTTAGGGGATAGAAAAGGTGGTGCCGTGCGAAGATGTTACAGGGAATATCATCATAGTTTACCGTTTGTGGTTGATGTAATGTTCACAAACCCGTATTGTTGCTCTGGCAAGTGTGAAGCTGAACAGTTGTGTTGTGTTTGAAGTTGCAAACTTGCAAGTTAATTTCAATTGTCATGTGAATCCCTGAGTGGATGAAGGGTTTTCAAACAGTCAGTCGGCCAATGAGAATCATAGAACCACACCAAATGAGATAAACATGTTATTTGAATTTAGCAACTTCAGATAGGAGGTGCAAAGTTACATGTGATGTTTTGATTCAGCCAAGGAATGTTATTTCTTTTCACTGAAAGATATATTGGTAAATTATGATGAAGTCCTCTGAATTCTCCAGGAACAAAACTTCAATCACTGTCAGAGAGAAAAAGTGGAAGTTGTCGTGATTAGCTTATTGTGGGATCCATCTTGGTTTACCTAGATTGCATCTATACATGTATGCTATACAAACTATATCCATTCCAAAGCCAGATCCATTCCATTCAACAACTGCTATCTAGGAAAATTTCCAAGCAAGCGACCCTGTATGTGAATATATTACCCAACCGCCGACCCTCACCCCCCCCTCGTCGACCCTCAACCCCCTCCCCCTCGCCCTCTCCTCTAAAAATGTACCTTTAAAACATGAAACGGCCCTTTTCGCACACGAATCCCTACGATAAGAGCGACGATTACAATTATACGCCTATTTATGGATAGCAATGTTCCAGAAGACGCACATACATGCATTCAACATATCTCGCCTCGTAACAGATGTTGAATCCTTTGAGTAATATAATATAATGCAATACCACATAATATTATTGCAGAAATACGATTGTATCACCTGGCCCTGTCGCTATGTTAACTTTTGTCTAATTCTGCTTAAGCTAGGGTGGCTCGAACGTCATGTTGTTTACATCTCCATGGTGTTAGCATGAACTAGCAGAATCAACCATATTCTAGACAAGGATGTGAACATATATTTGTATGACGGAATACTTGTCAGTAATAATGGTTTTTTAAAGAGCGTTATGTCTTTCTCTCAACACTGAAAACTGCGCTACCTTGTATCTCACAAACTAAGCCTCGCTCAATCCCATATGCTGATATATTCAGATAGCATGCCTGATGCTGCACCCATCCACTTCACCCCCCCCAAGAACGGGTCTCCAGCACGTTATTTCTGAATCTAAACCTCACCCTAGTACGAATGAAGAAACCCAGCCTCATTAAGCACTAAAATCTACATTGGACGATCTAACACAGAACGTGGGACGATTCGTCTTAGGCAGTTTGACTTGCGCGATCTGACTATTCGATTTTAGCTATACCGAACTCTGTGAATCACTGGATGATGCGGGGCAATACAATTCTGCAGTGCAGATACACAAATAACTTACTGATATATAATGACGGTGCAATTTAAATGACGGTAACTGGCTTTGTGGAAAAAAACGGTCATTCTCGAACCCACCCCGCAGCAGAATGTCCGTGGACAAGATTATACTTGGCCTAGTTTTCTTTTTTTTCAGACATGACAAGCTCGTGTGTACACAGAGAGCTCGGGTTTGAAAATACAACTTATATAAACATGCCAGACGTGAAATATCGTTTGTAGACTGCATGAGCAAACATAAAAGTTCAGTTTGACAGTTTGAGATCATCTATACTTTTGAACGAACCTCCCTCCATTTTGCCGAAATGTCAGTGCACGGGAACGAAAACGATGGCACAATCACGTGAATTTTCACCTGGGTGAGAAGGTTTTCACCCAGGTGGAAACGTTTCCACCCCGGTGAAAACTAAAGAAATGGGCCATGGGCCACCGTAAAGCGGTGACGGGCTGACCTCTCTCTATTCGCAAATTTTAATATGGCACTGCCTACTGTTGACCGGCAACCAAGTCGTCGAGTCGTTGGATTGTGTCGGAGGCCCTAGTTTGAGAACGGGAACCAGTCAATGGTCACTGTAATCGTGGAACTGGAACCGCAATGCTTTGCGCGAGCACAACGTGCATGCTCACAGCATACTTCCGCCTGCCATATCCGTTAAGCGTCTTTGTCAAATACGCCGTATTCAGTCGTTCTATATATATATATCCGCTTACACTATATACGTTCAATATAAGTTTGCACTATATACGTTCAATCGGTTTATATGTTTAGCAAATGTAGAGTGTATATAATTACACCACTATTCATATACATATAAAACTACTTTAGTTTGCATTTTACTCCTATATAAATAACATTTCATATACATAGCCACAAATGTTACAATATATGATAAAACTATCCCATATCAAGGGCGTAGGCAAGGGGGCCAGCTTGAGCCCCCCACAAATATTGACGGCCAAAAAAAAAAAAAAAAAAAACAAACAACAAACAAACAAACGAAAAAAGGAAAGAAAGAAAGAAAAAGAAACCTAACATAGCATATAAGATCACGTATCTTATTCAATTATTACAGGAGAAGTAAACTTATCACCGCCAGTGCATACCATTAGGCCTAAAATAAGATTGCAATTGATCAGTGATCAAAGCCATAGATTGACGATTTCGGGCTTCAATCGAGAATGGAATAGTGTGCTCCAAATCCAATCAAATGCCGCCTATTTGGACAAAAAACATCAAAACTTCCGATGAGGAGAATTTGTCGTAACTTTTTCACTACAAACTTATTTTGTTTTTCAATTGAGATCCCAGTACTTCTTTATTCACAAACAAGAGATATACAAACTCTCAACTTCATAAAGAAACCCTAGAAATAAACCTACTGTCTTTCCCAGATAATAAATCCCAGACGTTTTTGGTGATATTTCGGAGAAAATTTATCGTACAACATTGAAACTTCACACAGTATATAAACTAAAAAGCCCGAATTGTATTTCTGTCTTTCATTAAAATTTGTTGAGAACTGACCAAAGTCACCGATACCTACCATGTTATTTTGGGGCCACGATAACTTTGATCTGCCATTGTTAAAACATGCGAGCTTGACGTAAAAAGTCAAAAATATCTCACAAATTTCCCATCTAAGTTTTGTTTTCGCGATTTATTGACTGGAGGGGAATAAATTTAGTATTTTTTTTATCTACTGTGTGAAGTTTCAATGTTGTCGGATAAATTGTCCCAGAAATATCATCGGAAACGTCAGAGACGAAACGTGCTCAGACACGCACTGCTATCGGGGCACGACAGTATTGTCTAAGGATTAACTTGAAATATAGTGCAAACCTGAGACTGAATGATCACTTCAGCTTGTATATCATTGCAGTGATCGTCTTTGTTATGAGACATTTTGGGATAAATCAAAGTTCAGTTGTTACAACGTAATACTACTCAGATGCTCCCAGAGAGTGCTCAGACAATCTCCAGGTCGAAAGGCTTAGTCTCAATAGATCGCAGTGAGGTGGCTGCTCTACTAATTACGACACCCCGACCCAAGCCAGGTCGTCTACGAATGATTTAGCACCTCTACATTGCATGGGGATTATATCCTTTCGGCAAACGAACACAACATTCAATGTCCGATAAGAGCCGTGTTGCTGAGGCATTACCAGCACAGGCGCCCATTGGGTCCACCCGTGCATATCGTTGCCTCCCTACGCCGAGGCACCAGAGGACAACTTGTCTACGCCCTTGCATATTTTGTAACTTTCAATATAACAACATTTCCAATATAACAACCCAATTCACACCATATTCATTCATTATCACCATATTTCCATGCTCCATTATATATATACACCGTGTATAATATTGTCATAAACGGCAGCTCATACTTTTTGTTATTTTGTTATTGTTGTCAACACAACCGAGGTTAACCTTATCCACCTTTACGCAGACATGCTTGCATACATCATATCGAATAACACAGACAGGTCATGCGATCAGTATGCAGAGCTATTCAGCAGAATGGCACCCTACAAATAAGCGCAAGGATTTTACAGTGAAAGAAGTCCTAGGTTATGTTTCACGGGGACGACTATTGACGGCAAATCTCGCATCTGCTTTCCTCGAAGAGGTTAAAATAAGCATAGATCGTAAGTATACGTCTTAATTAATTACTTGCTAAGTCCCGCGGATATATCTTCAATGTTCAAATTTCCATAATCTTTTCTTCCACCAACTGTCATTTGGAGTGAGTGACTTGATACGATTGTCGTCATTTGATTTATTTTAACTGTGTGCACATCGATGCCCAGTCCACGACGACTAACTCTGGAATGGAAAGACCGTCTCATGTGAATATTTATCTTATTGTATTTGTTCTCTACATCCCGTTTGAGCAATCCTTTATTCGTAAGGTTATGCGGCAATTTCATTGCGATTTCGATTTTGGTTTGCACTGCAAAGTTTTATTCTTTTTACTTTTGGTTGGAAATAATTATATTTTTATGCCGTTTTTCACTGCACAGTGCAACTGTGACATGAAAATGACAACCTGTAACCATCTCGGTCATCTATACGCGGTAAGACTGACCCTGGGATCGTGTGTATCCATTTTCAGCCTACTTTCGGCAAATGCAAGAGGAAATTTCCAGAAATCAATACCACATGACTTCGTCAGCCAATCAGCAAAAGTCTACCGACGAACCCCAACATAACTCGCCATTTTCGAGTCATGTGATGGCCTACTTGTTCAAAATCTCAGATCCACCACACCTCTTGTATGATACGAAAGTTATTCATACCTATATAATTTGTAAACCCAGGCAATATCTGTTTCAGAAGTGGTATGAATACCTGCAATTTATCTGATTTCTCGAGTCTGTTCTCCGCCGGATGAAGGCCGAACAAAATCCGGTAAAACACCGGATATCGCTCCGCGATAATGGAGACACACGATTCGAAAGCCATCTTATGGATGGCGAATTGTACGCAAACGATGAAAATGAGTTGTGATTGGAAGGTTGTAGATTGTGATACATCCAGCCTTACTTGCCATTGCTATGTATTATGACTTGCATCCCACCGGGGTAGGGGTCCAAATTTGCGAAAGAAAAATAAAACATTTATTCAACATACATAAGAACTAAAGTGTATCGATTCTTAGGTGAGATTATTTTGGTGAATCATGATTGGCGAAATTTTCGATTGATTGAGTTTATCGCTTTGGTTGCATACTTGATTTCTCCAGTTTCATAAGTCTAATGACACTTGAATACTTCATTCCAGTCGGACTGCTTTAAAAAGATTTTCAAAAGTTCAAAAGCGCGGGCCGGGTATTTTAGGTTGCACTACTCATTATTCGAGCCGACATCATTCGGCCGCCATGTTTGGTAATGTTTAAACAAACAAGTTACCTCCCCTGACGGGATGTTCCAAGGTAGCATATTATTCCCGCGATTTGTCATTGCTATCATGTCCATCGTCTTACTGACATTTTCATAGCGAGAAAAATTCCATAGAAAAAAATAGGTCAAAGTTCGAAATTCTGAGGCACTGGCTTTATGTAAATATATGCATTCAAATTGATCTTACGGTCAGTATATTCACATATTTGAAATTCTAGAGATATACATATTTGAATAATATAAATATTTCAATTAAACAGGCGCATAGTTCTCACACAAAAACGACAAATGCAGGTGAGTGTATGAAAATCTGCAAGTCATTAAATACAATTGCCAACTAGGCAAGCGCTAACGAAGCCGGTGTCGGTGGGGAGTAGTATATAAAGATGATTACAGGTCGCATTGACCTACTTTTTTGTTCCCCCTGGGCCGTTTTTGGGGCGTAACTTGATCACGTGACGATCATGTGATCGTTGGGGGAAAACTACCTCCAGCACAAGAGAGTTCCAATCTAGGGGGAGGTAACTCTGGGTGACTATAGTTCCGGCAACCTGTAACCTTTGTATTCTTCCGCGGTGATGCGGTCTGTGGCGGTGATACGGTCGCGGGAAAAAGCTTCCGCGGAGAAAAAGTAGTCCCTGGACTTGAAATACGCTGCATGGTCCGATTGGGCCGAGTGAGGCTCTTTTCAGTCATGTCATGGGTGTTTTCACAGAATAAATAAATAAATAAATAAATAAATAAATAAATAAATAAATAAATAAATAAATAAATAAATTAATTAATTTTAATTAATTAATTTTAATTAATCAATAAATAAATAAATAAATAAATAAAAATAAATAATAAAAAAAAAAGAGTGAAACTCTATACAACGAACCCGGGACTCGAACCCGGGTCTTCTTTATCTAGAGGCAGACACGTTACCCATTACGCCACGAGCTATAGGCTACATATCAAGGTTGAAAATGGTCTATATATGTCTACGGTCCATACTGGCGCACTGGCCAATGTTGAATCTAATGGGAAACTTACTTCTATACATTTGCGGTATGGTTGTTCGGACTTATTTTACTCGTCTCGTCATGTAGAACATTATGGAAGTGTTGCGGAGAGAATCGGTGAAATTTTTGAAAAAAGTCACTGAGTCTGTATATAGCTCCAAGGGAGACAACTCGTGTCTGGACTATGACAGCCACTCGTGGAAGTGTTCGGCAATCTGTAGGGACCGCTAGTGGACCGATTGGGTCGAGTGAGGTATCAATGTGAAGCATTCGTGAAGGGGCATGTGATGGGCTGGGTGTCGGGTTGAAATAGCGGCATTCTGCGCATGCGCGGTGGCCCAAGGGTATGAAATAGCCGTGTTGGAGCTAGGGGAGCCCCTAATGGTCCGATGGGGTCGAGTGAGGTATCAAAGTGAAGCATTCGTGAAGGGACATCTAATGGACTGGGTGTGGGGTTGAAATATCGGCATTCTGCGCATGCGCGGTGGCCCAAGGGTATGGAAATAGACGTTTTGGAGCTAGGGAGTCCCTAATGGTCCAGTGGGGTCGAGTGAGGTATCCAAGTGAAGCATTCGTGAAGGGGCATGTGATGGACTGGGTGTGGGGTCGAAATAGCGGCATTCTGCGCATGCGCGGTGGCCCAAGGATATGAAAATAGCCGTGTTGGAGCTAGGGGAGCCCCTAATGGTCCGTTGGGGTCGACTGAGGTATCCAAGTGAAGCATTCGTGAAGGAGCATGTGATGGGCTGAGTGTGGGGTTGAAATATCGGCATTCTGCGCATGCGCGGTGGCCCAAGGGTATGGAAATAGACGTTTTGGAGCTAGGGGAGGCACTAATGGGCCGATGGGGTCGAGTGAGGTATCAAAGTGAAGCATTCGTGAAGGGGCATCTGATGGACTGGGTGTGGGGTTGAAATAGCGTCATTCCGCGCATGCGCGGTGGCCCAAGGGTATGAAAATAGCCGTTTTGAGAGCTAGGGGAGTCCCTAATGGGCCGATGGAGTTGAGTGAGGTATCAAAGTGAAGCATTCGTGAAGGGGCATCTGATGGGTTGGGTGTGCGGTAGGAATATCATTCTGCGCATGCGCAGACGCAATGCGGAGCTCTCGTCCAATCAGAAGCGAGTATTTCAAATCCGTCACAGAGCTCTCAGCCAATCAGAAGCGAGTATTTTGACCCGGTGCATTATGGGCCATATCCAAGATGGCGGCACGTATGCTCAAGATGGCGGCACATCCGGTGTCGAAAACTGGCCATTTCGTCAGTCGAAAACTGGACCTTGTATGGGTCCTGCTAGACGTTTTGCAGCTAGGGGAGCCCCTAGTGAGCCGATGGAGTTGTATGAGGTATCAAAGTGAAGTATATTTCAAGCATGGGTGGGTGCATGTAAAATTTTTCCTGAAAAAATACGGAACACGGACTTTATCCTAAATTACGTGAAAATGCCTATATGGGGTATGGGGGTATAGGACCATCCTGGGAAACCTACTTCTCGACATTTGCGGTATAGGTTGTGGGGTCTCGTTTTCTTAGTCTCGTCAAGACAAACATGATAGGAAGTGTCCTGGAGCGAATCGGTGAAATTTTTGAAAAAGTACGATATACACCCATATAGTCCCATACTGGGGGTATACGATCAATGTTTGTCCCCCTGGGAAACGTACTCCTATACATTTGCGGTAGGGTTGTTCACGTCTCGTCATTTAGAACATGATAGAAAGTGTCCCGGAGCGAATCGGTGGAATTTTTGAAAAAGTACGATATAGCCCCATATAGACCCATATAGTCCCATACTGGGGGTATAGGATCAATGTTTGTCCCCCTGGGAAACGTACATCTATACATTTGCGGTAGGGTTGTTTGGATTTGTTTTTCACGTCTCGTCATTTAGAACATGATAGGAAGGGTCGCGGAGCGAAACAGTGGAATTTTTGGAAAAAGTCACCGAGGCCTGGGTAGGCCCATAGGCCTATACTGCATGGCTATGGGTGTATAGGCCCATACGGGGTGGACGTGTTGGGGTCTAGGTGAGTCCCTAATGATCCGATGGGTTCGAGTGAGGTCTTATTTTGAAGATCTCGTGGAGGAGCACTTGACTACACTAATGGTTCGTCCGTGTTCAATAGTCTGCGCATGCGCAGTCTGGCCGTAGTATAGAAAGCAGGCATTTTGGGTGGTATGTGGGTGTGTGTTTGGGGGTAGAGATGGGCTATTCACGGTTCGAATGGGTCGTGTGAGGTATCAATGTGAAGCTTGTGTGGGGTAGAGTCAGAATGGCGTGTTTTTAAGTGCAAGTCGCGTCAATCTGCGCATGCGCAGCCTGGCCGTAGTAGAGAAAACAGGCATTTTTGGGGGTATGTGGAAAGGATCCCATCATCAGAATCTGTCCGTCATCTATTTGACCCAGAATCTCTTTCCTCAAGGGAAGGCGTCCAGAGATATTGCCTTGAACTACCAATACTTTGTGTTGTTCTCCAATCTTGGTCCGAATGCGTCGTATGAGGTGTCATATTGTAGCAACGCCCGCCAACGCCAAGCTTAACGCTTCAACGCCCTGGTGAAATAGCTCAGAAGTTCTGATTTTCTAGATATTCCATGGAATTGACACCAATTCATCGAAATGCAGTGACGCCCATCAACGCCCGTCGTTACGCCTTAACGCTCTTACATAACGACTTGACGTCATGATATAGACCGGAGAGAGAACAACAACAACAACAAGGATGACACATGAGAGAACAACAACAACAAGAAGTTTTTTCATATAGTTTATTTTCCCCAATGTTGCATCATATCCACGCTGGGGAAGCCGCGTTGGGTATGTTTACAACTCAAAAAGACTCTTGCCCAATCAGAGGCCACCATTTGTATCTGTCATATTCGTTCCTGTCCGATAGATGTATTCTTGTCCAATCAGAAGTCTCCATTTCAGAAAGTTCCATCTTCGGCCATGTTCGCTCTGAACCGTTTATTCTAATCATCGGCGGGCAGGCCAGGATACCGTTGAGGCAACATATCCTCAGATAGTTGTTTGCCCATTCCGAGTAGTCATCAGTGCACGAGTGTCGCATTCAACCGATGGCAGTGGTGGATCAGCTTGGTAAGGAAAAACGTAACATTGATCACCCTCTTCACTGTCCACTTGGTGTTGGGTCGTTGTTGTTGGGCCCATCCCATGACATTCAATTGTTCCACTTGGTCCAGCATCATCTCTAGTGACCGCCGGTCATTGATGGTAAACGGTTGGTCGTACACTGGATGGATGGCACTGGAATAGAAATAGCGCAATTCACCCGTCACCTTATGGCATAAGATGTACCCAAATGCTACATTTAATGTGAAGGCCGTAGGTTGGTCATTGAAGATGGTTTCCACGTAGCTGCGTAGACGGGTGAGCTTGTTCAGTGGGAAATTGTAGATATCTTGAATAGGGTGATGACGGTGGAACAGTGCCGTGTCATGGTCCAATGGCGCCGAGAGATGTCACTCTCTGGATGATATTCGGGTAAGAGATGGCTAGGAACATTTATGGGCTCGTCCAGAAAATGTTCGATGTATGACGTATGACTCGAAACCGTAACGGTGGGATCCGGCTGGAAATCCAGGCTCTTCCCAACTGTGGGTATAGCCGGGCTCTCCGTCATCGCATCACCAGTGGCGTTCGTCTCCCCGGGCTTATCTTCACTGGATCTGACCTTCCGCGGCTCCTCTTCAGTAGGAAGTTGTCGCCAAAACCGTGGAGACGGACCATGAATCAAACGCTGATGCCGTTTTAACTGACTGGGTCGTCTGAAGAGTTCACCACGATCCTTACATTGTTCCGTCGCGCCCTCGTGGACTGAGCGTTCATGGCGCTGTAAATGATCTGGGCGCTGAAACGACAGTGTAGGCCTACATATCGTACAGCTATACCGGGCGGTTCCATCGTGCTTGGTAGCCTCATGGCGGCGCAAGTCGTGCCGGCGAGTGAATGATTTCGAGCACGCAGTACAAGTGAACATCTTGGTGGTTGACAGAGTGTCTGATGAAACGATTGATTGAAATTGTAGTTTAAGGGCCGCTTCCCATTCGGATTTCGCGGCCCATCAACTCAATGTTTTATTTGGATTTCGCGGTACATTTCTTTGTTTTCTTTTAATATCTTTTCCAGCGCTAAGTATATAAATAAATAAATAAATAAATAATAACAATGAGAGATTAGCAGGAGATATAAATAGAAGTAAATAAGAATCGGTATGTACAAGTTCATAAGTCTCTTTCGTTTTTTTTTGGTTAAGCTATACTAGTAAATGTGAGTTCATTGTAGGTCTAATCGGGTGGATGATTCCTTTGTCTTGGTACCCCTTTGTACGCACAAAGCCGTCCAGAGAAAACTGGGAGAACCATGGGCGTCTTCAGGATTTTTCGAATCGACTTCACTAACGACGCCCTTGTGAACAGGGTGGGTTCTTCCAGAAATCTGTGCCTGTAGCAATTGCTTGGAGTGTGTATTGGGGCACAGGACGGCAGGTCTACGTCCTATATTGTGTGAAAGTCAAAGGATAATATTCTGTGTTGAGGCGTCATTTCGGTGTCATATATGGGGCAGCGTGTCGGTGTGGTTTAGGATTTGGTTTAGGATTTTGGTTTAGGGTCGAGTATTCTGGGCGTTCTTGTGGACCGACGATGATGATCATCATGTTCATCTCCATTTGGTGCTGTTTCATAATATTTGTCGTCATCGGTGTTCTGTTTCCTGGCTGGTCTTACTCGTCTGTGGTCTTCAGTGTGCTGTGCCTGTATTACAAAGAATAGAAGAGTTTGTAGTTTCTTGTTTTCTGGTGTTATTTTTTGCCACCGGCTGGCACTATCGTGATATAAGTCACACATGATCAATAGCAATAAATAATTAGGTACTAAATATTATAAATAAAAATATTATTAGAGTTAAAGCCGATTGTGAATGTTTGATATAACCTCCAGTCTTCTGCCCCTGCCAGAAAACCGGACGGTTAACATTCGTTAACGAAGGTTGGAAATAAGGGAACACAATCTGGTCGGAGCTCGTTATAAGGAGCTTTTAATTTGATCAGTGACTTTGTCTATGTTATTGCTATGGCATTTTGATTGGTTAGTGTCCAAATTTGATCAGTCATTTCTGATCACTGACCCTTATTTCCGCCCCTGTAAAATAGTTTTGACTCTAAGCGTGCTACATTTATTCAAATTTGGTCCTAGGTTTCTTTGTGTCTTGGTGTAACCATATAGTATTAAATGGTAGAGTGATAGTCAGTCGATTTGATGTAAGCCAGTAAGGCGGAGTATACTTTGTTTATAAGAGGTGGTTTCGGATTTAATATAGAAGCCAACGACAGAGGGACATTTAAGTTTTTTAGTTCGTTTTCCAGTGTTCGGCGATAGAGGTCATGTTTTGGGCATTTGAGTATAAAATGTTCTATCGTTTCTTCTTCGTTGTTGCATGAAGTGCATAGTGGTGATGTGTTTTTTATTAGCTTAGATACGTGAGATTTTAGTCCTGTTTTGCCTAGTCTTAATCTTGTGATGATGCGGTCGTCACGTTTACTGTCTAGTTGGAATCCAGAACTCCTTCTTTTCCCCTTATCTAGAATACTATGTAGCCATCTACCTCGGTTTTCTTCGTTCCATTCCTTCTCCCATTTACTATCTATTCTGGTTTTAATGATAGAATTCAGTTCTTTGGTTCCTAGTCCTATATGCACGTCAGATGCTGTCTTGGTGAGGCTGACTTTGGCTGTCCTATCGGCCGCTTCATTTCCCCTAACGTCCACGTGGGCGGGAATCCAAGCTAAAATGGCGTCAATGTCATTGTCTCGTATTTGTGTACATAAAATTTCTATTTCGTGTATGAGGTCAGGTCTGCTGTCGGATTTGGAGTTCTTTATAGATACCAGTCCGCTTAAGGAATCGCTAAGAATAACGGTGGAAACAGGTCGGTTCTGAAGAACCCATTCGAGAGCCTTGATTATGGCGACTAATTCAGTGGTGTATACAGACATATTGTCTGGTAGTTTGAAACCTTCGTGAATGTCAAGTTCTGGTATAACGAATGCAGAACCTGTATTGTGACTTGTGTTTTTGGAGCCGTCTGTATATATTTTCAAGCGATTTTTCCAATGTGTGTCAATATATTCGAGGGCAGTGACCCTTATATGCTCTGGCTTGTCCTGTTTGGTGATGTAGCTATGTATATTTGTGTCCACGTGTGGTGTGATTAGTTGCCATGGTGGTCTATTGACCTTGTCAGTGTCAGAGATACAAGAGATTGGGATGTCGTGTTCTTGGTATAATCGCTGTATCGTGTAACCGAATGGCGCGGAGTCTTTTTCCCATTTCCTTTTTAGG
Source organism: Hanleya hanleyi (assembly GCA_036873755.1). Taxonomy (NCBI): domain Eukaryota; kingdom Metazoa; phylum Mollusca; class Polyplacophora; order Lepidopleurida; family Hanleyidae; genus Hanleya; species Hanleya hanleyi. The sequence goes on from JAVTVY010000156.1 coordinate 18,120, forward strand.
AATTCGTATTCGGTTTTTGGGCCAAAAATTTTGTGGCATGGGTGGTTTTCGCCCTTGGCTATTGTTTTCCCTGCATATTTTGTAAAATGCGTGTGGAAACCTTTGCGCGCCGGGGTCAAAGGTCAGTTCCGGTCACCTTTAGCGACGTACACCAATCAGAAGCGAGTATTTCAAATCCGTCATAGAGCTCTCGTCCAATCAGAAGCGAGTATTTTGACCCGGTGCATTATGGGACATATCCAAGATGGCGGTTCCAACATGGCGGATCCAACATGGCGGCTCCAAAATGGCGGATCCAACATGGCGGCTCCAACATGGCGGCTGCTGTGGATACCCCTCAAATCGAGGTCTGCAAGCCGAGAACTACACGATGACACCTCCCATGACGCATTCGGACCACGGATGGTCCATCTCTACACCAAATACCTTCCTTCACTGCCCGAAAATGCTCACTTTCGCTACTACTCGTACGTACCCTATACCCTTCGGGCTATAGGGTGCAGGGTGTACCAGGTACGTGTGCCCAGTGGTGGTGTGTGTGGCGGTGGTAGAGTCTTTAAATATAGGAATGAACATGTGTCCATATGTATTGGTCCTCTCTCATGTGTCATCCTTGTTGTTGTTGTTGTTGTTCTCTCTCCGGGGCTCTTAGAACTCGGCTCATGCACACACGCACACAGACACACAGACGCATACACACACACACACACACGCATCAGACGCATACACACACACACACGCATAAACACACACACACACACATGCACGCACACCCACACACACACAGACGCATACACACACACACATACACACACACACAGACGCATACACACACACATGCATACTCATTGCGCATTGCGCCGCAAGGTCAATGGGGCTCGACATGCGCTTTCATACTACTAATCCATCCTTCACTGCCCCAAAATGCCCACTTTCGCTACTACTCGTAATGATGACGTCACTGATGACGTCACAGATGACGCGGACATCCCTCAACTCGGGATCTACACCCTAAGCGCTACAAAATGACACCTCCCACGACGCATTCGGACCAAGGATGGTCCCTCTCTACCCCAAACATACACCCACATAGCCCCAAAATGCCCACTTTCGCTACTACTCGTACTGATGATGTCACTGATGACGTCACAAATGAAGCGAACATCCCTCAACTCGGGATCTACACCCTAAGCGCTACAAAATGACACCTCCCACGACGCATTCGGACCAAGGATGGTCCCTCTCTACCCCAAACATACACCCACGTAGCCCCAAAATGCCCACTTTCGCTACTACTCGTACTGATGATGTCACTGATGACGTCACAAATGAAGCGAACATCCCTTAAATCGGGATCTACATCCCGAGAGCTACAAGATGACACCTCCCACGACGCATTCGGACCAAGGATGGTCCTTCTCTACCCCAAATACCTACCTGCACTGCTCCAAAATGTCCACTTTCGCTACTACTCGTACTGATGACGTCACTAATAACGTCACAGATGACGCGAACATCCCTTAAATCGGGATCTACATCCCGAGAGCTACAAGATGACACCTCACGCGACGCATTCGGACCAAGGATGGTCCCTCTCTACCCCAAATACCTTCCTTCACTGCCCCAAAATGTCCACTTTCGCTACTACTCGTACTGATGACGTCACTAATGACGTCACAGATGACGCGAACATCCCTTAAATCGGGATCTACACCCCGGTCGCTGACGTCCAAGTTGAACTGATTGTGCTAAAAATAGATCAACAGCTAGCTTGCTATAAAAAGGAAACGGCCTGGCCGTTTCATCAGACACTCTGTCAACCACCAAGATGTTCACTTGTACTGCGTGCTCGAAATCATTCACTCGCCGGCACGACTTGCGCCGCCATGAGGCTACCAAGCACGATGGAACCGCCCGGTATAGCTGTACGATATGTAGGCCTACACTGTCGTTTCAGCGCCCAGATCATTTACAGCGCCATTAGTCCAGGAGCCAGGACCGGCTCAAAATAGTTTCGTGCAACACCTACTACACAGTTAGTTTGTCACTTCAGGCTGCTTGGGGGATGTCTCTGAAACATTTCTAGCCCTGATGTACAGTTGATTTTTGGCAGCAACAATACATGGCGGCCTATTTTCTATCAGGGGGAGTGGCGTATGAAGCACAAACCTGTAAAATCTGAAGAATTGTTTTTCTCAACTTCTACAACCATTATTCATCGTCAGTTATTATTGACAGGAGACAGGTCTTTGCATTGCTGCTTAGCACGTTCAATTTTATCTACATGTATATATAATGATATGTCATGAAATAACACAAAATTGACTGAATGTTGTTTTTGTTATCTGTTTCGAATGTAATTGTCCAATAATGTCTTTGAATGGACCATCTGGTTGCCAGTGCAGTTAGAGGAGTTAATGTCATCTATCTAATATTTTAAAAAACAAATAGAGTTGACATTCCTCGAGTTAAACCAAAAATGAGGGCCACAAGGGGTAAGGCATCTGCAGATTTCATGTGAAGCATTATGCGCATGCAGCAGAAGCCTTGGATCTGCCTCCTCATGTTCAGATTTCCCCCAAGTCACAAAAGTCTAGTAATCTCACGAAAACTTCCTCTCGAGGTCATCTGTCTACATATAATAATTAGTCATACACTTAATATTAATACAGTGATGACAATGTTTTTACAATGTCTGTCTGGATCTATCAACACTAAACAGTCGTTTCTAAGGAGTTTAATCAGTCTGCCTATAAACTATCCAGTTCGAATGGAGCGAAATCACCAAGATGTCATTAATCATCATCATCATCATAGTCACTGGTCAGCATCATCGTCTTCCGTGTCGCTTGATTGAACTTTGTTTGGGTTTCTGCATGGCTCGCCTATCATGCAATTGCGAGCTTTTGTGCATGGCATCTCGTTGCTTTTGCAAGCACATATGTGGCTGCGTTGGCATGCAGATGCCTTACCCCTACATGCTGTCAGCTCAACCAATCCAACTGGTCAGGGTCTTTAGACATTAGGGTGGGTTGGAGATTTCCATCCTTGGTGGCCCATCCATTATCGTCTGACTCTGGTAACCCAATGGTTGGCGAGCAGTGACGCCTTCCAGATATAGTACTGGTAGTTAGCTCGATGGATGTGCAGCCCGGTGCTGTCAGAAGTTGGTGGGATGCATTCACTCTTCTACATTTTCTGACAGAACATCCAATATCTGACTTCGTCTGCTGTGTCACCAGACCCCCGAGCTGTTGTGTAGAGGGAGCATACAAACCGCTTGCATCCAAGGATGGTGTCATCTGTGGGTGGGATGATATCTCCTAGCTGAGACACTCGCTTTTGTAGGCCTTCATCTTTCTGGAGTTTCCTCAAGGCAGTTTTCTTCCCGATACCACTGAAGGCACTCGTCGAATCACATCCTGTGAGAGCATGCAAGGATGGAAGTACTTTGCATACTTCTGGACCAATGGCAGAAACTATTTCGTGAAGTGGGATGTAGCGTAGCCTTTTCTTCACACCGGTATGAAACCAATCTTTGTGGCACATCATTCTGGTGTACCTATGTATGCATATGACAGCAACGTCTGTGTCTGGTGACTGCACGATCACCTGTTGGTGGTCATGTGAAGCATTATGCGCATGCAGCAGAAGCCTTGGATCTGCCTCCTCATGTTCAGATTTCACTGCTGACAGATTTGCCACTTTGTCCTCTTGTGATCAGCTTGCACTTTTTCTCATCTTTGAAGCCTCCGCGCAGGACCAGCTGATCGACTGGTTCCAGTTTTTTTTGTTGCTGTTTGGCACCATCGTTCTGAAAGAAATGCACACAGGCACCTGTGTGAAGCAAAGGCTATGCTACATCCCAATCAACGAAATAGTCTCTGCCACTTGTCCAGAAGTATGCAAAGCACTTCCATCCTTGCATGCTCTTACAGAATGTGATTCGACGAGTGCCTTCAGTGGAGCAGACGAAGTCATATATTGGATGTTCCGCCAGAAAAGGCAGAAGAGTGAATGCCTCCCACCAACTTCTGACAGCACCTGGCTGCACATCCATCGAGATAACTACCAGCCCTTTATCAGGAAGGCGTCACTGCTAGCTAACCAATGGTTACCAGAGTAAGATGGTAATGGATGGGCCATCAAGGATTGAACTCTCCAACCCACTCTAATGTCTAAAGACCCTGCTCCAGTTGGATTGGTTGAGCTGACAGCATGTAGAGGTGAGGCATCTGCATGCCAACGCAGTCACATATGTGCCCGCAAAAGCAACGAGATGTCATGCACAGAAGCCTGCAATTGCATGGGAGGCTACTCCTGCAGAAACACAAACAAATTACAAGCGTCTAGTCCGTCATTCATAATCCAGCCGTCGTCCATTAGAGAATATCCGCGTCCATAATCCAAAGACCTATTCCATATTCCATATAGCAGTATTAGCACCAAATTCAAAAAGACAATCATAGTATACATAAACATAGGCTTGTTTCCTGCAAGAGAGAAGCGGTCAACAGTTTTCAATGATGCCGGCAAGACATCATGATGTTCCAAAAATATCAAATCCGTATCGCTGATCAGTATTCTTAATCCATGATATTCGTTGTAAAGTCATCATCTAAAGAATGATGTATCTCAGTCACGCTTTGATTGTGACTGTTCATATGAGTACCATGAGGATCTTGAAGTGCATGGGTTCATACGGCCCCTAGCCCCGGGTTAAGCCGAATTAGACACAAGTTACGAAACGTAGCGCCATAGATCTTGCACGCTACGTTCGTATTTTGCTATCAGCATGCGATATGTATCGCCAAATTTGAGAAACTTTGAGTGGAGGCGCTTGGTGGAATAACCCTGTTTTATAAGTTTCTGCAACAATGTTTTGTGACGTTGATTAAAATCGTCACATTTAACACAGGATCTAGCAAATGCTACTAAGCGAGATATGTATACGCCATATGCAGGTCCCACTGGACCATCAAGTTCAATCAAGCGACACGGAAGACGATGATGATGATGATGATGATGCTGATTAATGACATCTTGGTGATTTCGCTACATTCGAACTGGATAGTTTATAGGCAGACTGATTAAACTTCTTAGAAACGACTGTTTATTGTTGATAGATCTACACAGACATTGTAAAAACATTGTCATCACTGTATTACTATTGAGTGTATGACTGTAATTATCATATGTAGACAGATGACCTTGAGAGGTAGTTTTCGTGAGATTACTGGACTTTTGTGACTTGGGGGGGTAGGGGAAGAGAAATGCCCTTATTTTTGGCTTAACTTGAGGAATGTCAAACCTGTTTGTTTTTTTGAATAGTAGATGGATGACATTAACTGTTATAACTGCATTGGTAACCTGGTGGTCCATTCAAAGACATCATTGCACAATTACATTCGAAACAGAAAACAAAAACAACATTCCATGCAATTTTGTGTTCTATTTCATGATATAGCATTTTATGCAGATAAAATTGAACTTGCTAAGTAGCAATGCAAAGACCTGTCTCCTGTCAATAATAACTGGCGAGAAATCGTGGTTGTAGGAGCTGAGAGAAACAATTCTGCAGATTTTACAGATTTGTGCTTCATACGCCACCCCTCTGATAGAAAATAGGCCGCCATTTATTGTTGCTGCCAGAAATCAACTGTACATCAGGGCTAGGAATGTTCCAGAGACATCCCCCAAGCAGCCTGAAATGACAAACCAACTGTGTAGTGGGTGTTGCACGAATCCATTTTTTAGGCCTCTTCTGAAAATTGGCTCCAGGACTACATGAACGCTCAGTCCACGAGGGCGCGACGGAACAATGTAAGGATTGTGGTCAACTCTTCAGACGACCCAGTCAGTTAAAACGGCATCAGCGTTTGATTCATGATCCGTCTCCACGGTTTTGGCGACAACTTCCTACTGAAGAGGAGCCGCGGAAGGTCAGATCCAGTGAAGATAAGCCCGGGGAGACGAACGCCACTGGTGATGCGATGATGGAGAGCCCGCCTATACCCACAGTTGGGAAGAGCCTGGATTTCCAGCCGGACCCCACCGTTACGGTTTCGAGTCATACGTCATACATCGAACATTTTCTGGACGAGCCCATAAATGTTCCTAGCGATCTCTTACCCGAATATCATCCAGTGAGTGACATCGCTCGGCGCCATTGGACCATGACACGGCACTGTTTCCACCGTCATGACCCTATTCAAGATATCTACAATTTCCCACTGAACAAGCTCACCCGTCTACGCAGCTACGTGGAAACCATCTTCAATGACCAACCTACGGCCTTCACATTAAATGTAGCATTTGGGTACATCTTATGCCATAAGGTGACGGGTGAATTGCGCTATTTCTATTCCAGTGCAATCCACCCAGTGTACGACCAACCGTTTAGCATCAATGACCGGAGGTCACTAGAGATGATGCTGGACCAAGTGGAACAATTGAATTTCTTGGGATGGGCCCAACAACAACGACCCAACACCAAGTGGACAGTGAAGAGGGTGACCAATGTTACGTTTTTCCTTACCAAGCTGATCCACCACTGCCATCGGTTGAATGCGTCACTCGTGCACTGATGAATACTCAGAATGCGCAAACAACTATCTGAGGATATGTTGCCTCAACGGTATCCTGGCCTGCCCGCCGATGATTAGAATAAACGGTTCAGAGCGAACATGGCCGAAGATGGAACTTTCTGAAATGGAGACTTCTGATTGGACAAGAATACATGGAATACAGGAACGAATATGACAGATACAAATGGTGGCCTCTGATTGGGCAAGAGTCTTTTTGAGTTGTAAACATACCCAACGCGGCTCCCCCAGCGTGGGTATGATGCAACATTGGGGAAAATAAACTATATGAAAAAAACTTCTTGTTGTTGTTGTTCTCTCATGTGGCATCCTTGTTGTTGTTGTTGTTCTCTCTCCGGTCTATATCATGACGTCAAGTCGTTATGTAAGAGCGTTAAGGCGTAACGACGGGCGTTGTTGGGCGTCACTGCATTTCGATGAATTGGTGTCAATTCCATGGAATATCTAGAAAATCAGAACTTCTGAGCTATTTCACCAGGGCGCTGAAGCATTAAGCTTGGCGTTGGCGGGCGTTGCTTACAATATGACACCTCATACGACGCATTCGGACCAAGATTGGAGAACAACACAAAGTATTGGTAGTTCAAGGCAATATCTCTGGACGCCTTCCCTTGAGGAAAGAGATTCTGGGTCAAATAGATGACGGACAGATTCTGATGATGGGATCCTTTTCACATACCCCCAAAAATGCCTGTTTTCTCTACTACGGCCAGGCTGCGCATGCGCAGATTGACGCGACTTGCACTTAAAAACACGCCATTCTGACTCTACCCCACACAAGCTTCACATTGATACCTCACACGACCCATTCGAACCGTGAATAGCCCATCTCTACCCCCAAACACACACCCACATACCACCCAAAATGCCTGCTTTCTATACTACGGCCAGACTGCGCATGCGCAGACTATTGAACACGGACGAACCATTAGTGTAGTCAAGTGCTCCTCCACGAGATCTTCAAAATAAGACCTCACTCGAACGCATCGGATCATTAGGGACTCACCTAGACCCCAACACGTCCACCCCGTATGGGCCTATACACCCATAGCCATGCAATATAGGCCTATGGGCCTACCCAGGCCTCGGTGACTTTTTCCAAAAATTTCACTGTTTCGCTCCGCGACCCTTCCTATCATGTTCTAAATGACGAGACGTGAAAAACAAATCCAAACAACCCTACCCCAAATGTATAGATGTACGTTTCCCAGGGGGACAAACATTGATCCTATACCCCAAGTACGGGACTATATGAGTCTATATGGGGCTATATCGTACTTTTTCAAAAATTTCACCGATTCGCTCCGGGACACTTCCTATCATGTTCTAAATGACGAGACGTGAAAAACAAATCCAAACAACCCTACCGCAAATGTATAGAAGTACGATTCCCAGGGGGACAAACATTGATCCTATACCCCCAGTATGGGACTATATGGGTCTATATGGGTCTCGGTGACTTTTTTCAAAAATTTCACCGATTCGCTCCGGGACACTTCCTATCATGTTTGTCTTGACGAGACTAAGAAAACGAGACCCACAACCTATACCGCAAATGTCGAGAAGTAGGTTTCCCAGGATGGTCCTATACCCCCATACCCCATATAGGCATTTTCACGTAATTTAGGATAAAGTCCGTGTTCCGTATTTTTTCAGGAAAAAATTTACATGCACCCACCCATGCTTGAAATATACTTCATACAACCCATACAAGGTCCAGTTTTCGACACTAGGTGACCACATCCCGAGGAAATGGCCAGTTTTCGACACCGGATGGGCCGCCATCTTGAACATACGTGCCGCCATCTTGGATATGGCCCATAATGCACCGGGTCAAAATACTCGCTTCTGATTGGCTGAGAGCTCTGTGACGGATTTGAAATACTCGCTTCTGATTGGACGAGAGCTCCGCATTGCGTCTGCACATGCGCAGAATGATATACCTACCGCACACCCAACCCACAACTCCATCGGCCCATTAGGGACTCCCCTAGCTCTCAAAACGTCTATTTTCATACCCTTGGGCCACCGCGCATGCGCGGAATGACGCTATTTCAACCCCACACCCAGCCCATTAGATGCCCCCTCACATAAGCTTCACTTTGATACCTCACTCGACCCCATCGGCCCATTAGTGCCTCCTCTAGCTCCAAAACGTCTATTTCCAGACCCTTGGGCCACCGCGCATGCGCAGAATGCCGATATTTCAACCCCACACCCAGTCCATCAGATGCCCCTTCACGAATGCTTCACTTTGATACCTCAGTCGACCCCATCGGACCATTAGTGGCTCCCCTAGCTCCAACACGGCTATTTTCATACCCTTGGGCCACCGCGCATGCGCAGAATGCCGCTATTTCAACCCCACACCCAGTCTATCACATGCCCCTTCACGAATGCTTCACTTGGATACCTCACTCGACCCCATTGGACCATTAGGGACTCCCCTACAGCCCAAAACGGCTATTTTCATACCCTTGGGCCACCGCGCATGCGCAGAATGCCGATAGTTCAACCCCACACCCAGTCCATTAGATGCCCCTTCACGAATGCTTCACTTTGATACCTCACTCGATCCCATTGGGCCATTAGGGACTCCCCTAGCTCCAACACGGCTATTTTCATACACTTGGGCCACCGCGCATGCGCAGAATGGCGATAGTTCAACTCCACACCCAGTCTATCACACGCCCCTTCACGAATGCTTCACTTGGATACCTCACTCGACCCCATTGGACCATTAGGGACTCCCCTACAGCCCAAAACGGCTATTTTCATACCCTTGGGCCACCGCGCATGCGCAGAATGCCGCTATTTCAATCCCACACCCAGCCCATCACATGCCCCTTCACGAATGCTTCACATGGATACCTCACCTGACCCAATCGGTCCACTAGCGGTCCCTACAGATTGCCGAACACTTCCACGAGTGGCTGTCATAGTCCAGACACGAGTTGTCTCCCTTGGAGCTATATACAGACTCAGTGACTTTTTTCAAAAATTTCACCGATTCGCTCCGCAACACTTCCATAATGTTCTACATGACGAGACGAGTAAAATAAATCCGAACAACCATACCGCAAATGTATAGAAGTAAGTTTCCCATTAGATTCAACATTGGCCAGTGCGCCAGTATGGACCGTAGACATATATAGACCATTTTCAACCTTGATATGTAGCCTATTGCTCGTGGCGTAATGGGTAACGTGTCTGCCTCTAGATAAAGAAGACCCGGGTTCGAGTCCCGGGTTCGTTGTATAGAGTTTCACTCTTTTTTTTTTATTATTTATTTTTATTTATTTATTTATTTATTTATTTATTTATTTATTTATTTATTGATTTATTGATTGATTGATTGATTTATTGATTTATTGATTTATTTATTAATTTATTGATTGATTAATTAAAATTAATTAATTAAAATTAATTAATTAATTTATTTATTTATTTATTTATTTATTTATTCTGTGAAAACACCCATGACATGACTGAAAAGAGCCTCACTCGGCCCAATCGGACCATGCAGCGTATTTCAAGTCCAGGGACTACTTTTTCTCCGCGGAAGCTTTTTCCTGCGACCGCATCACCGCCACAGACCGCATTACCGCGGAGGAATACCAAGGTTACAGGTTGCCGGAACTATAGTCACCCAGAGTTACCTCCCCCTAGATTGGAACTCTCTTGTGCTGGAGGTAGTTTTCCCCCAACGATCACATGATCGTCACGTGATCAAGTTACGCCCCAAAAACTGGACCTTATCCTTTTATGCAACATTAACAAATGATAAACACCATATCTCAGGTACCCCAGGCTATCAGATGGCTGACTTCATACTGCGTTACATGCATAAACTCTCACGAGTACGGTACATTATTTAATATTCAGAATATGAAACAAAACTATAGACGAGAAGGATATAATGCACCCTTCATCCAATAAACACCTCTGTACACTCCTCTCGAACTTGTAACTGACGACTCTTTTTCTTTCTGTGCTCTTTTTTTAATGTTCAGACATTTTGAACTGAAGTCTATGGGTTCACTATACACATCTGCGAAATCAAGATAAACCTATGGTGTATAATGTGAAGCATACGCCATATATTTGCGCGAAGAAAGTTAGGCATGATAATAAGTTCAGTCGCATCAATTGGAATGTGTCTAATTTATCTTCACAATCCATGGCACGCGGTGTCAAACATCTATCATACCACGGAAAGTCCATGTCAGGTAATAATAAAGCTGATTTGTATCAAACTCGAACTGACACCAACATAGTCTGATAACTGTAACTGTATATGTGATACACCCACAGGGATTATATCTATATCTTTGTTTCCAGACGATTGAAGCCAAGGATGACGTTCCTCTGTTATTTGACGTGTCGTATGTTTTGGACAATATTTTGTGTATCAATGATACAGGTAAGACATTAAACTATACCAGAAGCAAATGAACTAGAAGTCTAAAACATTAGATTAGACTAGCTAAACAACACTGACACTCGTCAAAACTCCTACAACACTATTGCCCAATCTCTACACACGAAAGCTGACATGCGGATTCGGCACGCAGGAATCATGAGTAAGACTAATTATGTACCTTTCATAGGCTGAGTTTTTGAATTCCAACATCAGTTCATCTCCCATCATGCATCTCTCGATTGTAGTTTTGAATCTGCGCGAATACGACACATTCAGTTTTACTGCGCTTCTACGTCACATCATGTGTTATAAGGAGGGAGGTGGTGGCCAATTCATTCTGGTCTAATGTAAGATTACCGAATTCTAGTTATCAACTGTTAACCGGTATGTTACTACAGTTTTCCATTTCTTCGTCACTTGTAGGACTAGAAAAGAACTCTCTCTAACGGAAGAAAAAAATTGTTGTGTCACGCCTGTGCTTCTCATCGAAATACTTTATCATCTCATTTACAGAATTTTATGTAGCATCCTACATACTTTCCAAGAATGGGGATTATATATCTTACACTTAATGTGATTAATTAATCTTGTGTTGTTCTTATACATTTGTATATATTACATTATTTTTAATCAATGTACACGTGAGAAGAAGAGTGAACCTTTTTGATCGTCTGTTTTTTAATGTTTATGCGTTGGATTTCAAGGGGGTAAAATGACAATAGTTAAACAACAAATCCTAAATTTCAAGGGAACAGTAACTTATTCATTTTTTCGTCAAAATAAGCAAATTATGTCTGAAAATACCTGTATTGGACATAATATAATTGTCAAAAATGTAGGATTAACTTCGGCAAGGTATCTTTTTTTTTAATCTACTATCTTCATTCCAGGAAAAAACTATCACACTGGCCAGTTGCGTTTTCTTAGCTATGCAAATATGATTCTCGCACACTTTATACTTAGGGTTGCGTCCTGCCTGGTATATATTTGTTGAGAGGGTGGTCCACATAATATATTACACCAACGAAGGCCAAAATCGTAAAGATCTATCAGAAAAAATCCAAATTTAACACAGCGCAGCATCTAGATGTTACATATGTCACCGATTCGCACGGTCAATGAACGCAGTACTGTTCAATGTACACGAGTATGTTAGTTATGAGTTGGGGAAGAACCGATACTACGCTTTCATCACCCACCGTGTGACGGAATTGGATAATGGCGGTACGTTTCCGAGATTTTCGATTCAAGATGAATATTTGAGATGTTTTAGATTTATTTATATTCCTTGCACCATTCTCTGAACAATCAGGAAGAAAGCAAAGCTAAAAGTGAGTGTGTGTTACTTATTTTACTATAAAGTAAGTCATCGTCGCTTTTCGTTTGTTTTTGTACGACCCGTGCGGCCACCGTTTTGCTTGAAGTATCACGTAACTTCGTCAGGATGACACAGTGGGTAACCTAAACAAGAAAGTTTTAAAAAGGCATCTGACGAACGTTGGAAGGGACGGGGGAGAGGGGAGGGGGGAGTGGAGAAATATATTTCGTCGTTAAAGGTAGTGAAAGTGTGTCATGATAACTATTAGGTTAGGGACGTAAGAAAAAACACAAATTCTTAAAGGGTACCTAACGCCCATAGTAAGCCGGAGACATAAAATGTACAGATGTGTAGTACAGTGTGAGCTTATCGATCGTCATCGAAATGTTCTTAGGATAATTAGAGGGTCATCCAACAGGTGAGAGAAGGTGAGGAGTCAAAAACGGCATTCACCACGCACTGGGGACCGAGAACATGGACTTTCCTCGTTCAGTATATACGGTGATGGTTTTGGTCGAAATGTACCTTACTGAAACTTTTCAAACAGGCTTTAGTTTCTGCAGAAGAGACCTAAGTGAAACGGAAATAACAAAGAGTCCCAAAGGCCTATTTGGAACGGGGATTTGTCTCGTTGAAATGTTGAAAACCTTCATCAGCACAGCTATGGGGCCTGAGAGACTGAAACCGGGAAAAATTCAAAACGCGCCTTTAATACCCACTGTGGGGGCAATGGTCAGGAAGTGAAATGTACGTACATGTTATCGCGTTTGATGCTGTTTGGTGAGGGCATTTATCACACCAGTGAGTAAAAAAGCTAGTGAGCGAAAGGACAGAGTATTGATACGATCTTTTGGTTGGCAAGTTTCACCATTGTGTGGAGAAACAACTGCAATATTTCCGGCATTTAGCCGATGTTTGCCATGCTTGCGGGTATAATAGCATATCTTTCGGGTAAAATGGTGGATTTATACTTTACTAAACTAATCTCTCCATCATCATATAGAACTGTGTGCCATTTGTTTGGTTCGATAAACTGTGTGGCTAAGGTTTGTTTGGAACAAGGTTGGAATTATATAGTCTTTTTTCAAAGAAATAACGTAAAATGTTACCCATAATAAATTGGGGAGAAATGCAAGAGGTGGGAAAAATAGAAGACTTATTCTATCACCTGTTCCGAGCGATACTCATTCTAAGAAACACGATTTATACATTTCTTTTCTTTGCTTGTTCAACCAGAAGAACAAATCAGTTTGAAATTTCAACTGAATCGCTTCATTTGCATGTCAAATTTCTACCATTTGTTAGGCTTGTTGCTCTAACAAGACCGGATAACCTGGCCCAGTGACAGAGAAATGACATATATCGTCCCCCCCCCCCCCTCCAATGCCAGAAAATATTCGTGACTTTTCTATTTCTCAAGAAAACGGTATGTTTTTGTCTGTCGAATTGTACAACATACTATCGAACTGTTTGGTTGTTTTTTTCTATTTTTCAACGGAAGAAAGTTTCATCACAATGTCCCGATATATCATCTGAATTACTTCATCAACATAAAGTCATTTCCGATATCATTTGCAATAAGCACAATCTGAAAATAGTGTCTACTATAATCCAATTCGAACAAAAAATGCCCATTGTCATACAAAATTATCTTTCTACACTGCATTACAATTTATCTTTCGAGGATCATCGCGGTCCCAGATTGTTTCTCAATCACAATTTAGTACAATCTATAGATTTAAAATTTTTATTTCATTTCTTGTTCGATCATACTCAATTACACGTGTAAGATCCTATGTATGATTCACATAGATGTACCTGCAACCGAACAAAATAAAGTTTCTTACCTGATACATCTGTAAACGTCAAGATAAAACATGCTGCAGCTTGAAATGTTATCTTATTGGACATAATCGCTGGAACACACAGCCCTATTGTCACCGAACCGTCACATGTGTCTGTACAGAACAAGGAGAGATGGGGGATTTTGTTTAATGTCACACTCAGCATGCTCAAGGTTATTTCACTCATATGGCGACAGCCAGTTTGCTTGGTGAATGAAGCCGGAGTACCCGAAGAGAACCACTGGCAAACTTTCACACAGGCACCAGAGTCTCATTTTGACATTCTCATGTCATCAGATTGTATCCATCCTTCTGTCAAATGTGTTACATCGACAGCTAAGTGAGATTACAGACATAATCGATATGTTGTTCCTGCAGGGACAGTACAAATATGTACTGTGAATTATCCACGAGAGAATAAATTTTCAGTCACCCACAATAATTATTTGGGTCTCTATCAGAAAGTGTTATGAGTATAAAATTGCATCTCACCATGCCCTCACACTATAGCCTGGTACTAATTAAAACTACTGAAAGCCTAATATTAGTTAAAACTATTGTATACATGGCAGTGTGACTATGCGTCACAGGACCTACGAAGTAAGGTAGGCATTAGGACTCCGACAGGCACTGAGCTCTTGGCAATCCCCCCCCCCCCCCGCCCCAAGTTGAAATCCTTCCTATATTAAGATGGGCACATGCAGCCCAAGTCAGAATCACCAGAGATTTTCATCAAAAATCACCAGAAATTTTCGATTAAAACAGTATTGAATATTTTGTTGAAGATCAAAAGTGATGGGATTGAATGAATAGTTTACCAGTTACTGTGCTGATGTGAATCTGTGACACACCAACACACTCCGTGGCAGTGATCGCCGATTTAATTTTACAATTTTTTAATTAAAGGAAACAGATTGAATAATATAGGTTCAGTAGATTTCAAGCTTTACGTGTGAAAATACATTTACATCTCTTTAATGGTTTTCAGTGCCCTTGTCCAGGATCAAAACAACTTTTTGAATCACATTATTTTCCCAACAATACAACAAATTTGTATATATAGTACTATGGTAGAAAGGTAGCATTTATGTAGTTTACGGTAATTCAACTCAAGACCAACATCTTCTATGCACAAGATAATAATGATTCTATGTCATTCTCCTGAGCATAACCGGTACAACGACGAATAAATAGCGTCTCTACATCACGTTGTTATCTAGATATATGAGACAACACATTTTGGGTATCGGCAATCTGATGAATGTACTATTCCGGTTTCCTTGTTTTCACATTATATTCTATGGCAGTTGATCGGTGATTTTCTTATGATAAACGTTAAACCACCTCTCCAGCTCGTTGTGTGAATCGGAATTGCATTACTTCAGCTTCATTTAGTTCACAGTTAACTGGCGCTCATATTCTGTTAACTCATGTGTTATGATCTTAGTTGTTGTTTCTACTACAAACTGTATTTATTTAGTTTCCTGTAAGTGCATGGTCAACAGTATGTTGACTTCATGGCACAAGGATAACTTTAGTATTCAGATCATAGACGTCGTCTATCCATCTACTAAGGATTCCCCTTTTGGATTTGAGAGAAAAATCCGAGAGCGGGAATTATTCTGGATGCTAGAACTTGGGTCAGTGTTCCCGTTTGGTTTAAATGATAATGTCAGTGGGTTTCGCAATGCTACAAACCGCCGTTCAAATATATCCAACATTACCCAACTATTTAAACCCCATCAACGGAGACATCGCAGCCATGGTTGGCGAAAGTTTAATAGTTCGATGATTCACGATCATATCACTTTAAATTACTTAGTGGGTTTAACTAACACAACCAATAGTATACATAGCTTACGTACAGTTATGTGTGCGTTACCTCTGAGAGCTTTAGATCAAATAGCCAGAGATATACAACAATCTGCGTCTTCAGGAAATATAATACCATCAAAAATCATTAAAGTATGTCAAGATATAGCGTATTTTCGGTTGTATCGTCCAGTGAACATAATCGAAACCTCAAGATCGGCTTTTCTTGAAACTCAACTACTTAGATAAAGGACTGGACATCATTAATTTACCTCGAATCCTGAATGATCCAGAGGTACGCAACGCTGTACCAAACTATTTTAAGTTCACCGAACCTCCTTGCATTTCATATAAGTACACTAAATCTATAGCCACCAAAATATTCAATTACTCCAATGCTGTCAGGAGTTTGACTGGAGACAATATATGCGTCAGGAGGCTATAGTTGTGATTGTGAATCGTCGAACTTTATCTATACACCATGCAAAACATATTGTTGACTGGTGGTGAGTGATAAGGATCTGAAATTACTCCTTATGAAAGGACCTAAATATAGAGAGCCAAGAAGAATAAATCTGAAGGCGGACCAAAAGATAGTCCTGACTGCATTAGAACAGTACGTTATTGATTGGTCTAAGCGAGAAAAAGTTGAACCTACAGTACTCGCTGATTGGCTGGACCTCACCAAGAGCAAGGTCGTTGAAGCAATCCGCCATATTGACAGAAGTACTCTTCCCCAAGCAAAACAAGTACTGAGAAACCTCAATTCGCAAGAAGTTCTAGCAAATCTCCAGAGTAAATTCGTCATGGTCCCAGCAGACAAAGCTCCGAATAATATAATATTCATATGTAAATATTACTATTACCAGGTGCTGGTTAAAGGATTGAGTGTAGACATATCTTCATC
>JAVTVY010000157.1:0-33172 GCA_036873755.1 Hanleya hanleyi
ATATCAGGTCGTAGTTCTATCATCATGTATGTTAAAGTTGAAGATTCTCGATATCAGGTCATAGTTCTGTCCTCATGTATGTTAAAGTTGAAGATTCTCGATATCAGGTCGTAGTTCTGTCATCATGTCGTTAATTTGAAGATTCTCGATATCAGGTCGTAGTTCTGTCCTCATGTATGTTAAACTTCAGGATTTTCGATATCAGGTCGTAGTTCTGTCATCATGTCGTTAAAGTTGAAGATTCTCGATATCAGGTCGTAGTTCTGTCATCATGTATGTTAAAGTTGAAGATTCTCGATATCAGGTCGTAGTTCTGTCCTCATGTATTTTAAAGTTGAAGATTCTCGATATCAGGTCGTAGTTCTGTCCTCATGTATGTTAAAGTTGAAGATTCTCGATATCAGGTCGTAGTTCTGTCCTCATGTATGTTAAAGTTGAAGATTCTCGATATCAGGTCGTAGTTCTGTCATCATGTATGTTAAAGTTGAAGATTCTCGATATCAGGTCGTAGTTCTGTCATCATGTCGTTAAAGCTGAAGATTCTCGATATCAGGTCGTAGTTCTGTCATCATGGCGTTAAATTTGAAGATTCTCGATAACGGGTCGTAGGTCTGTCCTTATGTATGTTAAAGTTGAAGATTCTCGATATCAGGTCGTAGTTCTGTCCTCATGTATGTTAAAGTTGAAGATTCTCGATATCAGGTCGTAGTTCTGTCATCATGTATGTTAAAGTTGAAGATTCTCGATATCAGGTCGTAGTTCTGTCATCATGTATGTTAAAGTTGAAGATTCTCGATATCAGGTCGTAGTTCTGTCATCATGTATGTTAAAGTTGAAGATTCTCGATATCAGGTCGTAGTTCTGTCATCATGTCGTTAAAGCTGAAGTTTCTCGATATCAGGTCGTAGTTCTGTCATCATGTCGTTAAAGTTGAAAATTCTCGATATCAGGTCGTAGTTTTGTCCTCAAGTATGTTAAAGTTGAAGATTCTCGATATCAGGTCGTAGTTCTGTCCTCGTGTATGTTAAAGTTGAAGATTCTCGATATCAGGTCGTAGTTCTGTCATCATGTATGTTAAAGTTGAAGATTCTCGATATCAGGTCGTAGTTCTGTCCTCATGTATGTTAAAGTTGAAGATTCTCGATATCAGGTCGTAGTTCTGTCATCATGTATGTTAAAGTTGAAGATTCTCGATATCAGGTCGTAGTTCTGTCCTCATGTATGTTAAAGTTGAAGATTCTCGATATCAGGTCGTAGTTCTATCATCATGTATGTTAAAGTTGAAGATTCTCGATATCAGGTCATAGTTCTGTCCTCATGTATGTTAAAGTTGAAGATTCTCGATATCAGGTCGTAGTTCTGTCATCATGTCGTTAATTTGAAGATTCTCGATATCAGGTCGTAGTTCTGTCCTCATGTATGTTAAACTTCAGGATTTTCGATATCAGGTCGTAGTTCTGTCATCATGTCGTTAAAGTTGAAGATTCTCGATATCAGGTCGTAGTTCTGTCATCATGTATGTTAAAGTTGAAGATTCTCGATATCAGGTCGTAGTTCTGTCCTCATGTATTTTAAAGTTGAAGATTCTCGATATCAGGTCGTAGTTCTGTCCTCATGTATGTTAAAGTTGAAGATTCTCGATATCAGGTCGTAGTTCTGTCCTCATGTATGTTAAAGTTGAAGATTCTCGATATCAGGTCGTAGTTCTGTCATCATGTATGTTAAAGTTGAAGATTCTCGATATCAGGTCGTAGTTCTGTCATCATGTCGTTAAAGCTGAAGATTCTCGATATCAGGTCGTAGTTCTGTCATCATGGCGTTAAATTTGAAGATTCTCGATAACGGGTCGTAGGTCTGTCCTTATGTATGTTAAAGTTGAAGATTCTCGATATCAGGTCGTAGTTCTGTCATCATGTCGTTAAAGCTGAAGATTCTCGATATCAGGTCGTAGTTCTGTCCTCATATATGTTAAAGTTGAAGATTCTCGATATCAAGTCGTAGTTATGTCATCATGTCGTTAAAGTTGAAAATTCTCGATATCAGGTCGTAGTTTTGTCCTCAAATATGTTAAAGTTGAAGATTCTCGATATCAGGTCGTAGTTCTGTCCTCGTGTATGTTAAAGTTGAAGATTCTCGATATCAGGTCGTAGTTCTGACCTCATGTATGTTAAAGTTGAAGATTCTCGATGTCAGATCCTAGTTCTGTCCCCCTGTATGTTGAGACGGTTATATCTTCTCACATTACGTGCAAATTCGATGATTGAGGAGGATCTAAACACTAGAAGGCTATGTTTGGCCGGCAGAAAATACTCCAGTATCATTTTAGTATATTTGCCAACAGTGATAAAGTTGAAGATTCTCGATATCAGGTCGTAGTTATGTCCTCATGTATGTTGAAGTTGAAGATTCTCGATATCAGGTCGTAGTTCTGTCATCATGTATGTTAAAGTTGAAGATTCTCGATATCAGGTCGTAGTTCTGTCCTCAAGTATGTTAAGGTTGAAGATTCTCGATATCAGGTCGTAGTTCTGTCATCATGTATGTTAAAGTTGAAGATTCTCGATATCAGGTCGTAGTTCTGTCCTCAAGTATGTTAAGGTTGAAGATTCTCGATATCAGGTCGTAGTTCTGTCATCATGTCGTTAAAGTTTCTCGATATCAGGTCGTAGTTCTGTCCTCATGTATGTTAAAGTTGAAGATTCTCGATATCAGGTCGTAGTTCTGTCCTCAAGTATGTTAAGGTTGAAGATTCTCGATATCAGGTCGTAGTTCTGTCATCATGTATGTTAAAGTTGAAGATTCTCGATATCAGGTCGTAGTTCTGTCCTCATGTATGTTAAAGTTGAAGATTCTCGATATCAGGTCGTAGTTCTGTCATCATGTATGTTGAGACGGTTATATCTTCTCACATTACGTGTAAATTCGATGATTGAGGAGGATCTAAACACTAGAATGTTTGGCCGGCAGAAAATACTCCAGAACAAAGGTTTAATTTACCAGAACACTTCAACCATATATGCAAGTATTCTACGAAGGATCTTGCCGAGGATGAAAGTAAGAGGCTCATATATCTCTTACACAAATGCCAGGGTACCTTCGGCGAGAACAGCATCAGATCTTGCACGTAATCGACTGATGAAACACACAAAGACACGGGAAATGCAAGACCAGAGAAGGAGTAAGTGGAGAAGATGCCATGCAGCAATCCTCGAACCGTCCCCGGCTTCTTGGGTACCACACCCATCGTTCTTGTTCAGAAGGATGAGTCTGTGTTGTTCTGCCTGTATTATCGAGAAATCAACAAAGTGACTGTGCATGACACATAGTATCCGCTTCCCCGGATGAATGACTATCTTGACGAGTTGGGCGACGCGAAGAAGTTATGTATGGATACATTGGGCCCCGTATTCAGATCGGTTCCAACATATTCTCTCGAATAACAGGGCTGTTTGAGATGGAAACATTCTCTATGTATCTCTGTAAATAGATCGATTAGAGTCAGAACCGCCTTTGGCCCATAGCTACCTATTGAAACAACGAATATATGGTAAAAAACGAAGTCAAAGATATTCCAAGAATATACTACTCCATAGAGCTGTTTCGAGAATCATGAGATTCAAAGACTTGCAATTATTCTGAGTATACAAGACAATTTTGTATACTTTATGCCACCATCTATGTAATATTTCATTTTTGACATTTCAACCGCACCTTCCTGCATGAGTCCGAATCAATACTAAAACGAATGACCTCCTTTGAGCAGGAAATAACGAATAATCCAGACTACGAACTTCAGGAAATCATGACTTTTTTTTGGCAATCGACTATCATCGCCATCGATATATCATCGTCACTGATATAGAAGATAATAGTGCAAGTTTTAAAAAACTTAACTCTCTCGACGTGTTAACATGAACATCAATGCAGATTAGTGATTGCATTCATAATTTATCATTCTCTTTTCTCAGGATAATTTCTGGTCGTATAGCTTTATAAGCGAAATATTAATACAGAATGGATAGATAGATAGATAGATAGATAGACAGACAGACAGACAGACAGATAGATAGCGTCTAACTGTCTGTACATCACATGATAAGACATACATAAAACGTTAGAATGTACAAACACCACTCTATGCAGAGTTATGAGAGACTGTCTTACGTAAAAACGTAATGATAAAAGAGAAAAGTAAATAAAAGCACAACCACCACATTTTTACATAATCAGTAGGTTCCTGCGTCTTGGAGAGAAGGACAATTTTATCGAATTGAAAATAAAATGCATTTCACAAATGGAAATACGAGTCAAGTCATTGTCAAAATATTCTTTTTCTATTTTGTTGTAGATTTGTCTGTGCTCAACAGGTCTGATATTTTCCAACCACGCGCCGTTCAACAGGTAAAAGGTCCGAGGTATACAGAGATCACATATTAATCCTGATAGACAGGTCAACGTTTTAATTCATTTCTCGTCGGCAGCATCACGCATGCCATTCAAGAGGGAAAGTGTAAAATGGCCGATTAATGCGATCGTCTGAGGCGTTGGGTGAAGAGTTTGTGTACACTAGTGAAAAGATCCATATTAAATTAACCCTGTGCAAATAGAAAGAAGTATAACCCCTGTTAAATTAATTTGTCGGAAGAGCATGCACGATGAATGGGGAACTTTCACTTTTGCATTTCACGGAAATCAGGACAGAAAATTTGTATGGAATATACTTTGTTCTGCGCTCTCGATATTCTGGGAAAATGAGGTAATTTTACACATTCATATCACAATAAATAACAACATAATATTTTCGATGTACCCTCAGGTATCGAATGAAATCAAATACAGAATATTAGATATTTGAAAATGAAATATCTTTGGGAGAAAACGAGAATGGGATGACCTTCAGAGATGAGATCCGATGATGGTGTGACATCAGTACAGAGAGGAGATCCGATGATGGTGTAACCTAAATACAGAGAGGAGATCCGATGATGGTGTGACCTCAGTACTAAGAGGAGATCCGATGATGGTGTGATCTCAGTACAGAGAGGAGATCCGATGATGGTATGACCTCAGGACAGAGTGGAGATCCGATGATGGTATGACCTCAGTACAGAGAGGAGATCCGGTGAGGGTATGACTTCAGTACAGAGTGCAGATCCGACGATAGTATGACCTAAGTAAAGAGTGGAGATCCGATGACGGTGTGACCTCAATACAAAGAGGAGATACGATGATGGTATGACCCCAATACACGACAATACATCTGGTGATGGGATAACCTTAGTCTGGATAGGAGATCCGATGATGGGATGACCTTGGTCTAGAGCGGAGATCCGATGATGAAATAACCTTAGTTTAGGGAGGAGCTCTGATGATGGAATAACCTGGATCTAGAGCAAAGATCCGATGATGGAATGACCATAGTCTAGGGAGGAGCTCTGATGATGGAATAACCTGAATCTAGAGAAAAGATCTGATGATGGGATAACCTGAGTTTAGGGAGGAGCTCTGATGATGGGATAACCTGAGTCTAGAGAGAAGATCTGATGATGAGATAACCGGAGTCTAGAGCGGAGATCCGATAATGGAATAACCTGAGTCTAGAGAGGAGATCTGATGGTGGGATAACCTGAGTCTAGGGAGAAGCTCTGATGATGGGATAACCTGAATCTAGAGAAAAGATCCGATGATGGAATAACCTGAGGCTATAGCCTCAACCTAGAGGGGAGATATGAGGACGGGATCACTTCAATCTAGAGCGGTATTACGAGGACAGGATGACCTCAGTCTAGAGCGGAGATACGAGGACGGGATGACCTCAATCTAGCGGAGAGATACGAGGACGGGATGACCTTAATCTTGAGCAGAGATACGAGGACGGGATGACTTCAATCTAGATCGGAGATACGAGGTCGGGATGGCCTCAATCTAAAGTGGAGATAGGAGGACGGAATGACGTCAATCTCGAGGGGAGATACAAGGAAGGGATGACCTCAGTGTAGAGCGGTTAAACGAGGACGGGATGACATTGATCTAGAGCGGAGATACAAGGACGGAATGGCCTCAATCTAAAGTGGAGATATGAGAACGGGATGGCGTCAAACTCGAGGGGAGATACCCCTCAGTGTAGAGGGGTTATACGAGGACGGGATGACCTCAATCTAGAGCGGAGATATGACGATGGGATGACCTTAATCTAGAGCGGAGCTATGAGGCCGGAATGGCCTTAATGTAGAACGGAGATACGAGGACTGGATGACCTCAATCTAAAGCGGAGATATGATGACGGGATGACATCAATCTCGAGGGGAGATACAAGGACGGGATGACCTCAGTGTAGAACGGTAATACGAGGACGGGATGACCTCAGTCTAGAGGGGAGATATGAGGACGGGATGACCTCAATCTAAAGCGGTATTACGAGGACAGGATGACCTTAATCCAGAGCGGAGATACGAGGACAGGATAGGATGACCTAATTCTAGAGCGGAGATACGAGGACGGGATAACCTCAATCTAAAGTGGAGATAGGAGGACGGAATGACATCAATCTCGAGGGGAGATACAAGGAAGGCATGACTTTAGTGTAGAGCGGTTATACGAGGACGGGATGACCTCAATGTAGAGCGGATATATGAGGACGGGATGACCTTAATCTGGAGAGGAGATACGAGGACGGGATGACATCAATCTCGAGGGGAGATACGAAGACGGGATGACATCACTGTAGAGCGGTGATACGAGGATGGGAAGATCTCAATCTAGAGCGGAGATATGAGGACGGGATGACCTTAATCTAGAGCGGAGATACGAGGACGGGATGACATCTATCTAGAGCGGAGATGTGAGGACGGAATGACCTTAATCTAGATGGGTGATACGAGGACGAGATGGCCTCAATCTAAAGTGAAGATATGACAGAATGACATCAATCTCGATAGGAGATACTTGTACGGGATGACCTCAGTGTAGAGCGGTAATATGAGGTCGGGATGACCTCAATCTAGAGCGGAGATATGAGGAGGGATGACCTCAATCTGGAGCGGAGATATGAGGTAGGAATGACATCAATCTAGAGCGGAAAATACGAGGACGAGATGGCGTCAATGTGGAACGGAGATACGAGAACGGGATGGCCTCAATCTAGGGCGGAGATACTTGGACGAGATGATCTCAATCTAGGGCGAGTACATGAGGACGGGATGACCTTAATCTAGAAAGGATATACGAGGACGGGATGATATTAACATGGAAAGAAGATCGAAGATTGATATGATCCAGAGCAAAGTGAGGATAGGAGGACAGTCTATAGAGGGTAGATCGGATGACCTGATGACATCAGCATCAAAGGATAGGATGAAATCGTCTGTGGAGGAGAGATGCTTTTCGTACGAATTAAACATCGGAGGATGAATGAGGGTGAAGTCAGACGCAGATCCAAGAATGATAACTCCCCAAAAAAATTTTTTTCGTGTTTTCTCCAATTATTGTACCATAACAAAATATCGTAAATTCACATAATTGCGTATCCTCACAAATCTTTAACCCAGCTATTGCCACAGACACGTGTCTTTTCTACGCCAGTCTGAAGTGGTCTGGGACAATCAATTTTTATTATGGTTATGAAATGAATATGTTTATGTTATCACACTAAAGCAAAATATTAGAATATAATGTTCAAATTTACCAAAAGATATCGCTGTATAAAATTTGAGTTATGTGATACGGTACGCGGTTATGCAAGCAGTATAGATTGGCGTTATATGCTCGATCACCTGCCCGATCGCCCCACTGTGGCTAATGGGTCCAGAAAGGGCAAGGCTGCAGGTGCTACCCCACTCCTCTCATAATTACTAATGTCCATTTGAATTACATATGTATATTTCTCACCATAAACATTAGATATATATGGGTTGAAAAGAAACATTGATTAAGTTAGAAAGCGCAGAAGGAAGAACATGCATGGGACCCTTATAAAAAGTATATGTAATAAAATATTATAGTATATTATTGCATACTAAGATATAGCTCTACAGTAAACCTCTTTTTTATTCCGCCAACTTTCTATGATATGCTATAATATACTATGTTTACTTTGGATTTCTGTATAGTACTTTTCATGAAGTCATGGAAGATTCGAATAGAGACATATTGAAGGAACATTAAAGAGCTCTGAACTCACAAAATGAATCATTGAACAGGTCTGATCACATCGATAACATATAATACAACCTAGAAATACTATAGAGTCTATGGATAATTGGGTCCAGGATAAAATCTGATTTGTGAGACGATGGAATTGAATTAATTGTTGAAGAATCCTCGATGACTAACCAAAGTGTATATACACGATTGTATTTATTCCATGATCCACTTCAGAAATGACAAGTATTTGTCTAAGAGTTTAAGTGGAAAATTGCCCCTGTTCAGTTAGGGGGGAAAAAGTTGGAATGGCCAATATGCATTTAAATTGGACACATTGCGGTCTATCGTGCTAGCACCAGCGGAACAATATTAAGGGGTGCGGAAAAAAGCAGGGCCCCTATTCTCTGAACTAAAGCTTAAAGACCACTCTTTTGGGAATTAATTAATGAATGTGTGGATAATGACGCTCGATCTGCCGAGTGGGGCTGGTATTTCCAAAAAAGTACCCATGAGAATTTTAACTCTATCACCACATGTTGGAAAGGGGAGTCTCGCGCATTCCAGACAATAGGCACACTTTCTCCACACAATTACGCACATATTTAATTTCGTACAGTGATCTTTTGAGAAATAAAAAATGGAAGGAAGCCATAACTTGTCGACGGGCTGGAAATGCATTGTTCGTTTTTGTACCACAGCCAACATAAAGATGACAATATATTGTTCAACAGTAATACAAATCTGATTTACTTTTATATTTCCCAATTCAAGCAGCTGTATTATCTATTAAACTCCGTTACTCTAAAAGTCGAGTTTTCTCTCTTAAATTCAATGCTGTCGGATTAAGTCGCGTGGCGCTCGCGACAGACATTGTGCCATTTATTGGCCTTCTTTTGCCGCGCTTAAATAGATTTGATATTGTCTGCTGCGGTAATTGAAGGCACTCCACAAAAGGAGCACCTGTCCTTAAGCAGTCACGTGGTATAGACCGACATCCTACTCGGTTCTGGAGCCCAAGTTAAATGTTGTTTGTAGTTAGAGACGTAGCTACACAATTTCGCACAATTCATACTAAATACGGCATGTGCCGAGCTTGGCTTCGGCTGAATACTGGTAGTGTAATCATTATTTGACTACGGGTCGGTGGAGTGTGGCAGGGAAATTTCCTTTCCCTAGTTCTATTTTATATATTCATGCGGAATATTACCCTCTGCTTCTTTTCTCAGGGGATCGTATCACATGTTGTTTCTAGCAAGTACAATTCCTCCATACAGCCCTTTTTAAATTTAAATTTTCAAAAGCTTAATGTGTTCAACCTTTTCTTTCTCTATTCTTATCCTCGTACAGTACTCTACAAACTCTATTTTTGTTCACAATAACCTTTTTTTAAAATCCGGATTCCCACCGCACAGCCTGAGGGGATCAATTCTTCGGCGCAAATTGAGCAATGAATTCTAATATATTAGGCTAGGATACAAAATATTATGTATCTTAGCTTCAGGATATAGTTACTGGTTCCACGTTAGAATATCAAAAGGTTTGCTAATGTAACAAGTTTTTTAAACCTCTTATTATAACGATAAAATAAGAATGGTATAGTGTTAAAAATCTGTCCATTTAGTCGTATATATTCTAAACGTGAACTGTGGTATTTAAGTTGTAATGGCCCAAAAACTCTATAAAAATATGTTTCAGTTTAGAACACCAAAAGGTGTTCCATTGCAACAGTTTTAGAACACTCTTTTGGTGTTCTTGAATAAATAAGAACAGCAGGGTTCAAAACTAGTGTTTTTCTCATTCATTTAGTCGTATTCTGAATGCAAACACTGGTCTACAAATTGTAATAGCACTGAACAACGGAACACCTATATGTTGAATATCTGTGTTCAAGACCAAATTCAAGAGCAAATTCGTATATTTAAAGAGCAGTAGAGTATTAAATTTGGGAACATCATTGTACCGATACACGTTAAGAACCCACAAAGGCGTCCGACAATTTTGATGTGTATATATAATTTCTTTATCGGTCAGCAAAAAATAAAATTGGGCTGCATACGATACGAGAGCACACTTATATAATAATACTCCTTAAAGAAAGAATGTTCACCACATTGTGGATAATTTGGTATCTATAGTGTGCAAATCATTTTTTGACAAAAATGAGTAAACCTTGTTTTCTATTAAAAATGAAATAAATTATAATAAAAAATGAAGA
Source organism: Hanleya hanleyi (assembly GCA_036873755.1). Classification (NCBI taxonomy): domain Eukaryota; kingdom Metazoa; phylum Mollusca; class Polyplacophora; order Lepidopleurida; family Hanleyidae; genus Hanleya; species Hanleya hanleyi. Next base: position 10,358 of record JAVTVY010000157.1, read on the forward strand.
TATTTTTTCTATGTGATTGCATTTTGAATGCGAGGATGTCACAAAACAATAACAAATATTAGAAATGAAATCAGCGAAACTTTTAAGGATGTAATTATTTTGTTAAAAGACTGGTATAGGCCTCGGTCGAACAGTTCTTGAGTGTTTTGAACGATTTAAACAAAACATATTTTCACGTTCATAATCAACTGTGCGGTATTCATTTTTTCAGTCTTGATGTATACAGAACTATCGTTACCAGGCGATAATGCTCTAACATTGACCTACGAAATATAGTAATGTCGTATCAGGTTTTTATATAATGAAATTAAATCTGACTCAATATTTTTAATTAAATTTTTTCTTCATAAATTGGTCTGACCAGAAAATATGCTTTTCTGTTGTTTTATGCTGATAGTGCAGTACTATGTTTTTATCTGGATATATACCTTATATGATACTGATCTCTAAAACTCTCTGGACATACATAAATGAAAAAACCCCAGATAAGTTCGATCGACGCTGTATCCAACTTAAACAGAGAGAGAGAATTAGTTGACTGAACAAACACTTAACATGTTCACGTCACGATTATCGACGTCTAAACACATGTTGCTCTGAACAGATCGATTTCCTTATAACACAGGATTCTTCAGCTGAAATTAAAGTCTATTATAATGTTAGCAAAAATTGTACTATTACATCACACAACTGTCTATTTAAAAACTAACATGCATATATAGGTAGACCTACATATGCATAGAGCATAAACAATAGGGATGGGCTGTGGTCATATGCATGTTCACGAAAACAAGAGGGACAATTTGTCATCTCGAAAATTGACATGGATTTATCAAGGTAAAAATCTTAAAATAGTTATAAATCTTTCACCAATGCACCGGTGAAATACGAACACCATTTAATGAACGAAAAATGCAAAGAATAATTACATTCATTAAGTTAGCGCATGCGTGCGTGCACGGCTGCTCTACACGTGAAGTCCGCGGCGCATGAAAGGTGCTCTGGAAAGTCGGTATTGTGGCAGTGGGAAAATGTGCCTGTTTCCCAGATGTGTCCAAGGAAATTTCTCCCACACGTCCCCAAGGCCCGGGACCTTCAAAAACCCGACTGGACAAGCAATGACGACCAGTCGTCTTGGAAAAGCCACCCTGTGTACTTCTACCGAAGTTAGATCCGAGAAAATATCGAGAATTTTTGTTTTCAGTTTATTTTTCTTGCCACCATGGCTCAACCGTCGGAAGTGTCTCCAAACGCCGCTGCAAGACCATCGGTTCTGAACACTGGGGTCCGAGCGGTCAGCTCCTTACCCTCCCAGTCTACGGCTGGACCTTACCCAGCAGATATACAACTAGGAGTGAACACCTCAGATAACCACGCCCTCTCGTTTTACCTCGATGTAAGTAATTATTATATCTCCTATGATTATCTATAATTGTGTTATTATTCTATCGCAGATATAGTTTTGATCTCTCTGTATGTTTTATCGTTTTACATGCATGGTTCTATATACTAAAAAAAGAAGATTTATTTTTATAACTAAATACTAAACTAATAACTAAAGGCAAATTAATTTATTCCCTTGTGTATTATGGACATGCACTGCAAGAAGGGTAGATACCTAAGGCCTATGTTGGGTTTATCTCATTAACAGCTGCTGAATTAATTCAATTATTAAGTCTGAAATATACTGATTGTATTTGCGGGTTCTTGGCATGCTTTTTCGACCCACGGTCTCCGAAAATATATTTTCAGTATTTGATACATACCAAAACAGAATATTTCACCTTAAATATATAATGACAAAAAAATGAACTGAATCAAAAAGAAATTCCAAATCTCTTGAGCGAGCGAACGTAATATGTCAAGTATATTCTCTTTATTTTAGTTGTTGTTCGCAATTGCCAAATAACGAGAATAAAATATCTCGAGATATATGTCACTCGGATTTGAATGGAGATGTTTTATCCATGATATTTTCTCCCTTTTCGCTGTTGGGCAAATATACCTTGTGTTGCCTTATCTTAATATGTTACATGGAAAAACCATTCACCACATGAATCACTATTTAATATTTTAATCCCGTTCACTTTGAAACCTTTTTCGTTTATAGTTTGAAGTTTAACTAGTCGAACTATGTGCGAAAATCCTCACTCTATAAGCGATAAAACCGTTGTATCGAGTGCGAATAAGTGGCTCGTACGACCTTTTCCAGTGGGCTCTAGTATTTGAGGAAGCGATACGAGTGGCAAGTCCGAGTTGCTGTTCCTGTTACAAGTCTTTCTCTTCAAGTACCCCTTATCCGTTGTCACCATCCGCGCACCTGCGTTGTTATGGCAACCGACGCAATATTCTCCATATTTGGTTGCAAAGAAGAGCTCAAATCAAACTGGTCTCTGACTTGAAAGCGATATATTAATCCCTTAGCATGGTTTCTCCATTACCAGAAAGGTTCTATCTATGAAGTTTGACGTAGATGATGTCAGATTTTAGGAGATCTGACAACTTGATAGCTATTGATCACAGAAAAATGTCAGCAGGCCCACATTTGACACGGATTTGTTCCATTTAATGTTCCATTGAAAATATTTAGGAATTAATAGTTGTTGTATATAGAATACTGATAAAAGTACTGAGTTTGAACTTCTAGAGTACAGGTTAAGTGATAAAAAAAAACTTGAAATGGACTTCAAAAATAAAACTAAAACATTTTTTTTTAAATATTCATAATGCACAAAGTACAAAATCGAAATTAGACACTTTTCTCACTAAAAATAGATTTTATTTCTTTTCCGGCTCTATAATTTTTTTTGTCGTATTCTTGTAACGTTTATTAACATCTCAAGATTATGGAAAGACGGCACTTTAATATACCGCTATCTGTTCAACTCAAATTAATACCTTATAATCGGTTTCAGGTCAAGCACAGGGATGGAAAGATCGTCTCGGAGAAGTCTGAAGTTTCTTTGAGTTGGATGTTGTACGTAAAACCGGCACGTGATCGCCACGAGCAGAATATCGAGGCATTTCGGGATATGAATGGTCGTATCTTCTTCCGCTCCATCAGAACGGTTGAGACAGAGGAACAGCTCTTCGTTTGGTACAGCGATGAGTTCGCCAGAGAAATCGGCATTCCTGCTTTATCACCCGAAAATATTCAAGGTAAGGGACTTTAAAGTTAAATATTCAATATCGATTAATCGTACACGTCGCCCATATGAACATGTGGAAAATACCAAGTGCATGCTACCATCATTGTCCGGAAATCCAACCCTCTTCAAACGCAGCTGTTCTCCCCTCCGAGAGCAAGCGCCCCAAAAGTTAACATTGAGAAATACGGTAAACTCTCCGTAAATCTAAGTATTCCTCGCCATTAATTTTTGTGCATTTTAGTGACGATATACATTCCACAAAACATACAGTACTATAGTTTCAGAATTATTCGACAGACACGAAACCAGGGTGGACTTACACATGGCAAAATACGTATTTATGCATTGCTATTTGGAGCATACTATGGATCAACACAAATTTAATTTGATCTAGTAAGATTTCGACGCTACTTAATATATTATACCTTCCAATTTCTCAGAATTCCATATTTCAGTGACGGGAGGTTTCGGGGTTAACGACATTACCTGATTTGTTCTTCGTTTGCAATCAATGTCTGCCGATGAAAAGAATGACGCTTAACGTAAAACTTAACGTGCTCGTCTTATTTCTTCCTACAGGTAATCAACGTTACGTGTGTAACAAGTGCAAGAGGAGTTACGAGTACCCAAACCCACTAAAAGCGCATATGCGTTTCCGATGTGCATCGAGCCGGGCCGAGATTCTCGCAAGTCTGTACGAGTCTCCCCCTCCAGCGACACCTATTGTCAGCCCGTGGCTCCCCCTGACAGCCACTGGAAACAAAGTGGCGCGCCAATTGTTTCCATTCCAGAACGGTCCCTCGGATCTTTCGCCGAAGAAAGCGACGCTTAACAGTCCACCCAGGCTAAGTAAGCCATCTACTTTTGCCGATGTCTCATCGACATCCGCTTTCCGGCCATTAAGAAGAGAGAGTGCTGTACATATTATGGAATCACGTGCACCGTCAAGAAATAGTTCTCCACCAGCGCCGAAATCTCAGATGTCATTCCGCGGAAATGAACACTCATTGAATCTCTGCCCGCGGAAGAATAACTCTGGAGACTGTATTCAAACTGTCACAACCACCAATATGACTCCGACCGCTTCACAGCCGATTCAGATATTCAACCACATTCATCCGCCAGCAATGCCTATTCCTCTTGATCATCCAGCCCTGAAATTTTACTATCCAGTTTACGCCATGCATGACACTTCTGGATATTGCTGTGGATCCATGTCCTCGACGGCTTTTGAACGGGATCATCCACTTTCTGTACCATACCCCTACGCTGCAACACAGGAGGCTCACCATCATCACCACCATCACGCGACAGACCTTCGAATGAAAAGGGGCAGACATGACATGAGAGGCACGTCACACGAAGACGCGTGCTCGGTTCCTGTGACGTCACCGCTGTGCGGGGCTACCGGGCCTTACTCATTTCCTTTGCCATCTGAAAAGGCGGGAGAACCATTAGATCTCCTTCCGCGGCACTTATATCTGAGCAAATCTAGAAAAGGTCATCTCTGTATTTATTGCGGTAAACTGTATTCGAGAAAATACGGTCTTAAAATTCATCTCAGAACACATACGGGTTATAAACCACTGAAATGTAAAGTTTGCCTTCGTCCGTTTGGCGATCCCAGCAATCTGAATAAACACATTCGTCTGCACGCGGAAGGAGATACACCGTACAGGTGTGAGTTCTGTGGCAAAGTCCTCGTGCGCAGACGCGATCTCGTTCGTCACATAAAGTCTCGTCATCCGAACGAGGCATCGAGAGCTGATGAAATAGAACAGCGAAAAGACATTAAATCAACGAGTCCTGTTAAATGCGAACCAACAGAAAGCGGTGACGAATTGATGGAGGACAATAAAAATGAAATCATTGTTACATAGTCTATACATATTGAAGATCAAGAGTTTATTTTATACATTATATTGTTGTTTTTATCTGTTCTGGTCGAGCGTATAATTTATATCGTGATTTATAATTATTTATTTATTCATTTTTTGCTTTCATTAAATTTTTCTTGAAATGTCTCGGAAGATTTGACTTCAAATTGTTTCTTCTATGCGTTGATGTATTGGTGAATACATTACCATTAAATAATTTGAGGCCGGCTTGCATATCTGCCCTGCATTAAAGTTGCGGCACACTAACAGCATTTCTGCTGAGGACATATATGGGCCAGGCACTGTTCGACTCGAAAGTTTTGGCTGGGCTGACCGAATGTGGATATGTCGGTGACAAGCCCTCGCCATGTCGATAATTATAAGGCTCATTTGTGTAAAATCATAAATGGTTTTTATTTATTTATTTATTTTTTCGAAAACGGGTTGTTCCATACGCGTTCAGTCAGAAACACCTAACGCGTTAGCCCAACAACACATTTAGTCCAGCTACACCTAACGCGTTCGGGACCAGCAGGTTAGGAGCAGCTGGCTAAACAATTTTTTGGGGGCCAACGCGTTAGGTTCTGCTGACTGAACGCGTAATCGGTATTGTGTTACAAAATCCGAGACAAGAGCGCGCTCACACAACACAAAACACGTTTTCAGTGATAAAAACATTCATGTTGTCTTAACACAGATTTCGCTTTTTCGAATTTTAGCAACATAAGTCTTGTGTTAAAACAAGATGGGAGTCATGTTAGAACAACACATACAGAGTCGATGCATTTTGTCACAAACTGAATTATGACAAACATGTTAGGACCATGGATTTTGGTTGAAGAATCAGCGATTTCGACGAGCTTTGTGCAAAAATGAAAGTTATCAGGTTTCAGCTATAGGAGATCACATCGTTATTGACGTTCAAACCGCCATGTTCATACATTAGAACCCTTGACATCAGTTGGTTGAGAGAGAAAAGTATAATATGGTATACTAACGAAGGGAGAAGAATGAACTTTAAAATAATTTGAGATCCTTGATCATGTTCGCAGGAGAGAAAATACTTGAAATCCCTTGGAACACCTAAGTCATCTACGTCTGCAAATCTAAACGTGGATATCGTTTGAATCGACAAAACTCATTCACATGTCATTCATTTATATATTTTATCTATGTATTTAAAAATAACTGAATATTGTTCGGAGCATCTTCGCCATATACGTATAGAACGTTTATGTGTCCCAAATGATGCCACGGCCATTCACAGAAATGTAGATGACATGAGTACCGAAAACGACTGACACCATTGTGTACGTGGATAACTTCGGTTCTCCTGACTTCTTCAAGGTACTCGCCAATAACGCCAGTGCTCCTGATAATCTCAGGTCAGGCTATCGACATAATATTAAGATGACTATACGGTGTTTACGAAGTTTTTCTCTCATGCTCAGATGACAAAGCTGTCAGGTTGATTTCATTGCTGTTCACGTGAATGTGAACAAAAGTACCCCAAATAAACTTTGATGCCATTCCCGCATACGTAGATGAATCAGGTGCTTCAATCTTATTCGAGGTTATTCTTTACAAGACTACCGAACAAATATTTCGAGAGAGAGAGAATTAAGGTTAAACGTCGCGTTCAGCAATATTTCAGCTATATAGCGACAAACAAAATTCTAAGTATTTCAACAAAAACAAGTCAACAACTCAGCAATCCAGAAGTAATCAACACAACACACCATAGACATCATTCTCATGGCATCAGATTGTCATATATATGTCTTGTTTACCGACGGTTTGGAGGTTACAAACTCTGACGTTGGGAGAATGCATAGACATGTACATACATTAAAACGTATGCAACAAACCGATTTCTGTCAAATAACCTAAAATACAGTCTTCATTTACTCGACTAAAAAGATCTTCTAAAGTACCTACTTGATAAAAAGAATCTCTTACAATGACCAAGGTGCTTCAAACGATCTTAAAAACTATTATCCCAAATGTAGATGACATTTGTGCTCTAGATGATTCCAAAGTGTTTCTATGATATGAAGATGAATTTGGTGTTCCAAATGTCTTCCATATCTAGATGATTCGAGTAGTATATAAAGAGTAAAACTTGTCAGAGTAAATCGAGGGTATATTGTGAGGAAATGACGACGCGGATCACTTCACCTCGGGTGCGAGGTCAAAGGTCACATCCGATCACGTGATCGGTGGTGTAGATGTAAAACTAGGATCTTCCAGGAAAATGCTTGGTTTACTCGGATCGTGAATGATCTCATCTTGAAGCCCACGACAGTCAAACTAGGACAGCGGTGGTTTAGATTTGAATTGACGACGTGGTGCACATGCGCAGTCGAGGCTTAATAGAGAAAAGGGGCATCTTGAGGGTGCACAGGGGCGTATTTGGGAGATTTAGGGACCAGCCTGGGTCAAAATATGGCGTGTAGGTTGTCATATTGAAGCGCTCTGATTGGCGTGTTTTGACAGGAAATGACGTCATTATACGAGAAGCAACCTGTGTCTATGCAAATAGCCCACGTGTGCAAAGTGCTACAAATGTAATAGATGGCTCATGCGAACCAATCAGAATACAACACGTCGGGGTTTAACTAAAACCGTGCAACAAAGCGTCGTGCAACAACGTACCAATCTGTCTGTCATCATTACATCTAGGCTTTCATTGGGTAGTCCCTCCATGGCCAATCCACACACAGATGTATTTAACCACTTCATCTAAGACGGGAATTGGTTTGCTCAACCTGAGAATATGTAAATAGTCAACATGCCAAAATGGCAACGAGTGTAATATTTGGCTCATCTGAACCAATCAGAATATCAGTCGTAATTTCAAGTAAGCTCTTCCTTAGATTGGATTTTCTCTAAGTCTAGGATTTAATTGGATACTTGCCTGAACGTTATTTAAAACAAGGTTATCGTCGTGCTACAGAGTGCCCATCATAATATGTCCATCAACGCTAACCCGCCCCACTGCCAATCAACACGCGGATGACGTCGTGCAACAAATTATTCATCTCAAATTATTCATCAACACCAAATCTAGGATTTTCATTCGCTTCACCGTCAATCAGTACACGGAAATCGTCGGTACCCTATAGCTTGTAAGTGACGTCATCGCCGGAAGTGACGACATCACCTGAAGCGACAACATCGGCAGAAGTGACGTCATGGCGCATGGTTGTTCCGTCAGAACCTTACAACTTACAGGTGAACCTGGTGCACCACTAAACGCCATGACGTCACTTCCGCCGAAGACTTCACTTCCGGTGATGACGCCACTTCCGGCTAGGTCGTCGATTGAGGCGATGATGTCACATCATGTCACCTTCAGGAACATTTCCACCAGGGTGTAAACTATTCCCACCATGGCGTAAACATTTTCTCTTCAATGTAAATATTTCTACCGTGATGTAGAATATTTACACCGCGGTGTAAATATTTTATTTTTAATATTTCCTCTACAGTGTAAACATTTGCACCGCGGTGAAAACTATTTACAGCGTGGTGTAAACTGTATTTCCATCGTGATGTAATTATTTTCTCTGTGGTGTAAACATTTTCACCTCGTTGTAATATTTTCTCTGCAGTGTAAACACCGTGGTGGAAATATTTGAAGAAAGAAATCTTTTAAAATAAATCGCAAGAAAATATAGAGCGAAACGCAAAAAAGAAGAAAATTAACAGACAATTCAGTTGCATTTATACACATCTTCGCACCTCGTCCTAAAGAATTGAAATTGAGATGGGTAGAAAAAAAAAGCTGTTCAGACTAACTTATGAAAGAAAATGCTCAGTTTGCGGTATTTTAGATGATGAGTTTCTTTTTATTTTAATATGTCAGAAGCGTTACATTTCCGAATACTATTGGAAACATCTATGCAAGTAGGCCTAATTTTGTCAGATACTCCCATAATTATTAAAGTTGGTATTGCTCGCAGTGAAATCTCAGTTTAAGTTAAGAAAAGAGTTCTATTACGGGACGTAAATGCATCAGTTCACGCTTTCTCACCTGTTGTCATTGTGGCCCGAGTAATTTCATGTTACGTATGTTTTTTATGTGGCAAACATTCCACTGAGAAATTGAATATATATATTCTCCGATATATGTCATTACATGTAACATCAACATTAACGTGGGCCGGCGGTTTATTGCATAATAAAAGAAATATAAATATTATTGAATGAAAGTGGAGACTGTTATTGGATAGGTATGGAATCGGTAATAATGTTTTCTTTGATTTAAAGGAAAAATCTTCACGGACAACGCGAGTTTCGAATCCACGAAAAAGAAAACTATATTTCTTTACCATGAAAGTGGATATCAGGTATCTATAGACATGTACCAGCATTAAACATCAATTAAAACCATATTAATTAAAATCATGATCAATCCGGCTATATATGACATTCCCTTTCCCATTTGCACTGCTTCGTATCATATTATTTCTCCACTATGATATGCCGACAAATGCATACAAAGCTGTATAGTCGCCTCGCGTGACCTCTGGTCAAAATTGACCATTCTATTGAAGTAGCCATCGGTCAACTGGGCGGAGATTCAAATTAATTAACTTATTTCTTGCGGACTTAAGAAGGCATGCAGAGAAGCTTAATTCAGTGGGGAGAATTTAACATTTGCGGATTGGACTGCAGACAGTCTTTTGTGCTATCCATGCTGAACAGTTGTTTGATTTGATCGATGATTTGAATTTAATAGGCGATATCCTAGCTGAGATGAACGAGCATTTGTTATATGCTAAATTATTTGCCCAAATAATACCGCTTTTACCGCAACACATTCTTTATCCATTTTGAGCATGTTATTCGTTTGGCTCACATATGAATAGGCACTGTACATAGGTTTTGGACTTGAATGCCCCACTTGCACAAAATTCAAGTTAAGCCTTTAACAATGGAGCTGCTCTGATATCACTTGCAGGTGCATAATTTTTGACAGTAGTTGACGGCGGTTCATTCATCCAGCCTCTTTCCTTTATCTCGTTATTTTTAAGCAATGATAACTGAATGGACTATTTTCGACCTAAAGTTGCTAAAATTATCATAAATGTTAGCATAATGGTCCTTTCTTGGAATAGTAAGATAATATGATCCATATTTACACCAGTTTTCAACAGTTATTAAAATACCCGCCACATCTTAAAGAGACAGGAAAGAGAGTTGGTGAACGAACCACTGTCTCAATGCACCTGTCCGTGCGATCGGCGCAAGGATTAACTTGACTTTTTGTGCAAGTTGGGGATTGAGGGCTTTTATTCCTATATTCTTATCGGTAATCGTATCGATACAAATGAACTGATAGAAAAGAAGTTCCATGATTTGCCTGTCAGTGACGTATGAAAATAAGAAATTTAGACGAGGATAAGTATATCTTCACTTCATTCATGTTCACGGTGGAGTAGATACCAGTTTGGAACTCTCAAAATTATCGGTCTAACATAATCATAACTGATTGATCTTTTAGATTCCCTGTAGATTAAGCATATTTTATGGCACATCATTGGAAGAAATAATTCCTTGCTTGTCAGAACAAGTCCTTGTCTTCAGTAACGGAAAATAGTATTGATATTCCGTTAAATCTTAACTGAATAATTGAACATTTCATGCATTTGTCAGAATATATACAAATAAAAAGCAAACATACGAATATTTTTCCATTTCATCTTCGCGGTTCTGAAACACACGCTCATGCAGATTACAAGATATAATTCCATATTATAATTTAATACTATTGAAATATATTTTGAAGTTCAATTTTCACCTTAATAAAAATTTGCAGTTGTATTCATGGTATATATGGAATGTTATTTCCAAAATATTAACGTCACATATTTCTTCTTAAATCAATCCAGTCAACCTTCATCTGCAGTAGTTTAATCTTCTTCTTCGTGCTTAAAATTATGTGTCCTCACGGAATATTATGTTACCTTTAGCATAAGTAAATCGTGAATATACATCTGACTTAGCTTAGAGACATGCAGAGGTGTCTAACTCGTGTTTTTATCCGGGGAACAAAGAGCCTGTTACGTGATCGCTTAATTCTTTCCATGCTTGGGCATGTGTTAAGCATACCGCTCGTTCTTTGGGGGAAAATCTTTTAATTCCTTGTGAATCTTCAAACAATTGATGTTTATAAACTATCGTAATGGTTAGCTCATATATTCAGGAGGCTTTTTGAAAGAGTTTTTCAAAAGTGACCAGTTGAGAAATGTTTCAGATGACGCACTTCCTCTTGAGAACGTCTTAATCAAGTGTGTGTGATTTTATTTTTTCAGAGGACCTGGTGCGATTGATCTGGTATTCGACCCCAGTGAGGTGCGGTTAAGTTCTTAGTGAAACGAGTGTTGTCGTTGTTACAAAATATTTTTTAAAATGTTAAAAGGCGTATTCCTGAAGATAATGATATTGCATATGTGCAGTGCATTTAGTTCCTGGTTTAAATGTTAAATACCGAGAGGGCAAGCATGAAACACAACAATAAAGCGAAAAAAAGAAGAAGAAAAAATACAATTAAGCTGTGACAATTTGGTCAATCTAACTTGTACACATCATGGAAGTAGCTTCTGCAAAAGACAGAAAAAGAAATATTACCATACAGATATTGGTATAGACGATTAAGGTTTAAAAATAATAATAAAACAAAAAATAAATAAAAAAAAAACGAAAAAAACAGAGAGCGTTCTTTCAAAATAACGACAACCAAATCTTCTTCTCTTAGATTATTAATCGTGCTATTAATTAACCTGTAAAATAACTTTCTTTTCCAACCCCTCATTCAGCACGCGCGTTGACTGCTGCAAGGTCGTGACCTTTGGGCTTGTCCGTTACCGATCAATCATCGGAGGTTGATATGGATACTGGACAAGCAGCACGTGTTAGTAAGGGCTAGTTATTGGTCAGTCAACAATGTGCGTGTCAATCACTTCCTCAATAACACAACTATTAGCCCTTGTGTACTCGTTCCTCTAATCCCGAACACGTGAAAGTCTTGTTAACAGCTGACAAGGTACACACGAAAACGACCCGTGATACCGACATCGCACGTGTCGCCTTGACATGCGGGTATATATAAAACTAAATGGCAGAAATAGCAATACATTACTAAATCCATCTTCAACAAATCAACACTGAAATTAAAATCAAGTTAATTTTATAGAGACGGATATATTCATGTGCGATTCTACGGAAACAAACAAAAGACAGATGTCATTAGAATACAGTATCATCACACCTTCACGACAAAACTTTCCACGTTTCATGAAAAGTAGTTCCACTTCTTATAATCACTGTCTTTTCGTTCCACTCCGCACGGTCTCGTACTATAATATAGGATATAGTGACTCGACCCGAACTGGTAGAATCCATATTGGCATCCATGTTCAAACTCTTTTTAAGAACAGTATACTATCACTACGAAACTCCGAATAGCGCATGTCAGCTGTAGGACTACCGTTACCATGGAGATCGGCTTGAGATGAAAAGCCAGGACAAACACTTCAAATTAGACGAGATCAACTCACTTAGACATGTAGATTATCTTCTAATAAGGGAGAAATACAAGGGAGACTATGGGATCGGACACACATCTATAGTATGTGTTGTATCACACGTCCGGCGAATCAATTTTAACAGCTAGGAGCTGTAAAATCCATACACCATTAATGCGCGAGGTCGACGAAATCGGCCGATGCTCTTCGTTTTTGTTAAGTTGGTGATGAAGGTGGTGGGGTGAACTGTTTTCTTATAATACTGCAACACGTGATCTGATAATCATCTGTTCGAGAGAGAGAGAGAGAGAGAGAGAGAGAGAGAGAGAGAGAGAGAGAGAAAACAAAACCAACACCACCACAATATAAAAATGTCCTTTCTCATACTTTTCAGAGTTGCAAATCAGGTGAAAAAAACCTAGGCAGGTTACTAGCATTCACGACCACTCGACCGATTCCGTCGAAGTCATCTGATGTCGCGCATTAATGATGTAGGGATTAAACAGCTCTTAGCTGTAAACCGTGATCCGCCGGACGTGTGGCACCGCACATATTATGCTATACGATCCCATTGACTTGATTATCAGTGGGTGTCTTAGTAGTATATAAAGCGCTTCTGGGGCCTTATTTAGGGGCGATGACTCTGCTGGCTAATTCCTGGTTATCTCCCCTGATTCGCACATTTCTGCCCCTAAATAAACCTCAGAAGCGCTTTTACTACTTATCAAATTGACGCCACTATGACGGCACATCCGGTCACGGGACATCCGGGTCACAGGTCACATCCGGGTCAATGGTCACTTCCCGTCATGTGACGGACCAGCAAGAGTTATCTACCCCTACATAAGACCCCAGTGACTTCCAATGTTAATCTCCCGGAATGCACGTCATCAAACATGGTAAATATCGCCAGCTATATGCCCAGCATAAATGGCAAGTGGCGAACCCTCAGTTTCTCCACATAGCCATACAGCGAGAGAAGGGAAATCCCCCTAGTCCTAGCTGGAGTCGAGACCCGTACTGCGCGCTCCAGAACCACTAGGCAAGGTTGAAAATACCTTACCAGGGGGCAGATCTATATAAGGCTATGGTGTAGGCCCAATCGGTAACCCAGGCATGGATATTTGCGGTATGTAAGTATTGGGGTGGTCATTTTTTTTTCTTGTGGATTTTACTATGGGGTGTAGCAGCTTGTTTTCTTCATCTCGAGCTGTACAACACGATGGGAGGGGTCTCGAGGCCATGCGTTGAATTTTGTTGAAAAGTGCTGATGACGCATGCGCAGTCGATTGGGTCGTGTGACTCAAAGTTGGGGTCGAATTGACTCAAGTTGGTGACGAGTTGCTTGGGGACGAGTTGGTTTGGGGACGAAATGACCTGTATTCCCTCTGCTATATCTTTAAAAAAGAGCGGGAAATTATATTCTTGGAAAAAATATATATTAACAACAACATCGACCAAGACACCCACTGCTAAGCAAGTCAGTGTGTATTGTATGTGTGTCCTCACATAGTCCTCGTTGTATTTCTTCCTTTTCAGGAGATAAAATATATGTCTAAGTGAATATTCCCTTGATTCTACCCCCGAAAGATTTGAAGTGTTTCTCCTGGCTTTTCATCTCAAGCTAATCTCCATGACACAACTATTATAGCTGACATGTGCTGCTCGAAGTTTCGGTGTGATACTGTGCTTGAAAGAAGTTTCAACATGGATGCCAATATGGATTTCTACCAGTGCGGATCGAGTCAGTATCGTAAATTATAGTACGAGACTATGCCGAGTGAGGTCATTATAGGTATTTGTCGGACTTTTTCCCCCTATCGGACATTTTTTTCATTTTACACCGTTGAAAACTGTCGACTGCTCCTCTTTTACAAGAAACTAGCTTGTACATATTTATTTTATGTCTGCTTGGTTCTCTTCATGGATGACGGCTGACTACCGAATGTCAACGCTTGTAATGTGATGGTTGATATAACCGTATTGGAGTTGACATGTGTTAGGTGTCAAATTTCAAATAACTGCTCCGAAAACTACAAATAAACAGACGGTCGATTTGCATAATCTTCACCTGGTATACAGAAGGTAACGACAGATTCCACTCCCACAAGCCTCAATCGGAATAACTCGGCCACGTCCGTGTAGTTCCGGAAACTCGTTCGGTCATCAGCCGATGTTTGTATCTGGGCGTCATGATTGTCAGAAGCAATTTAAAGGTACTCAAGGTTTGTATGATCACCACTTTGTCAACATCACGGATGAAATAACTTGAAAGCAATGCTGTATAAATCTGACGGAAAATAATGAGCTGGGAGTACTAAAGACTGATTTAAAATCTCGGCAACACATTTGAAGTGATCGATGATTCAACTCCCGGCGATTACTTTTAGGCCAGTATGCATCCTCCCGCGCTAAGTAGAAACCCTCTACATTTATAATTTGCCGCTCTCGTAGCCTTTTACGTTCGGCTTTTTGCAGTATTTATGCACAGTTTGCTACTCTGCTATTTTATATTACTACATGTATACGCGAGTTACAGTTTTTCAGATTTGGACATCATATAGAATAGATTTATTTGCATAAATATGCCCGGGTGGACTAAAAGCACAACATATTATAAAAACAAACATAGCGTACGAACAATATACAAATTTGGGTTCCCCTGAGCTTGTTGCTTTATACTAAATACGAAGGGGGCCCGGTGTTGGTCAACTAAATACGAGCCATCAAGCATGAACAGATGCTACCCAGATACACTAGATGCTGCATCCGGGGAACATCCATTCATATCCAACGGTCGTACCCAATCGCCCAACACCAAGCTCCCATAGGCGAGTAATTATCAGGTATAAAACTGCATGGTGGCAGGAGAGATCAGACATACATGGATAATGAAGGGATTGATGCGCTCTAAGCAATAAATATGCTATAACAATTGGAAACAATCATATATATACTTCGCAACTGCTTCCATCACCCATTGATTTGTCGACGACAGTATGTCACGAATCGTGAGGTTATTTGCATCATATTTTATAAATGGGCATATAATGTTCAAAAGACACTCTCGCTCTTTAGCGAATCTTGAGCATTCCAACAGGAAGTGAGTTTCACTATCAACAATTTTACAATGTTCACATACTCGGTCATCTCTGGGAATTCCATGATAGCGCCCTCTTTCTATCTGTAGTTTGTGGGCGCTTATTCGAAGTTGGAAGAGGGCAATTCGGTGTTTTCTATTCTGAATCGACATTATGGTGTCTTCAGCTTCAAATTTAGTTTTTATGATACAATATGTATCTAATTTACTAAAGTTTGATATCTTGTTTTTCCAGATATTGGAAAAAGTTTCAAAGAGTTTCTTTTTAACATATTTCAAAGTAGCTTTACGGGATTTGCAGAATTGGTTTTCCCAGAGGTGATCGCATCCAACTTCAGACAACATATTTCTCATATAGTAAAGCCAGTTTTTGCAGTTGAACATTCTGTTTTCCTCGACCTGTTCGAGATAGGCATTATACAATAGCGAGGATGGGTCGGCAGATAAAATATGTGTATAATAATTCACACTTTTTAGGATGGCAAACAATTTGTCTGGGGTTCTTCCAAGTTCATCAAGGACTGCATAATTAGTCGCTTTGGAGTGGACTCCTAACAATTTTTTGCAATATTTATTCTGAACAACTTCAGTCTCATTTTCTTTTCTAAGGATAACTTCCACATTATTAGCATCTAAAGTTTTGTTCAAATAGCCAATCCATATCTCAGAACCATAGAGTGAAATGGGTTGGATAATACAGTCAAACAATTTACAGGCTATGTTAATGTTTAGTTCAGTGGGATTGGCGGCATTTCTGAGGCAGAACAATTCCTTCTTGGCTCTGCTAGCAAGGTTCTCTATGGCAGAGTTAAAATGACCATTTGCATGTAGCACAACTCCAAGATAGGTGTATTTGTTTACACATTCTATCTGATCTTTACCGATACAAAATTTGTGATTAAGGCTTCTATTACTTCCAAAAGCAACTATTTTTGTTTTTTTGATATTCACAGATAGACCCCAAACTGTGAGGTATATGCCAAGTTTATCAAGTTTCCGCTGTAGGTCATTTCTATCCAGCGATAACAGTACGATGTCATCAGCTTATGCTAAGCATTGAACATACTCACGCCAGATAAGAGGGGAGTTATTATTATGACTATCAAATTCTAGCAACAGGTCATTAATATAGATATTAAACAAAATCGGACTTAAAATATTACCTTGGTGTACACCCCTAGCTACAGGGAAGGTGTCACTCATACAGATGTTGGTTTTAACTCTAGACTGACTGTGGAGGTACATATTTTTAATAGTATTATATATATTACCCGATATACCAGCCTTTTGGAGTTTCAAGAAAAGTCCTTCATGCCACACCGAATCAAAAGCTTTGTTAAAGTCAATAAAGCAGATATAAAGCTTTTGTTTTTTCCGAATATATTTGTCTATCAAAGTTTTCATTACAAAAATATGGTCAGCTGTTCTATTGCCCTTTTTGAAACCTAACTGGGACTTGGAAATTAGACCATTTTTATCTGCATAGGATACTAATCTATTATTAAGGACAGAGCAGAATAATTTGCCCACACAACTATTCAGGGTAATGCCCCTGTAGTTGTTGGGGTCTAACATGTTACCATTTTTATGAACTGGATCTACCAAACCGGTTGCCCATATTTTGGGGAATTGACCCAAGGAAAGGACCTTATTGAATAAGCGGAGAAGGATCTCGTTAATATATGGATAGGCTGCAGAAATCATTTCATTACTAATGCTATCAGCACCACATGCTTTATTGTGTTTGAGTGTTTTCACTACTTCCGAAATTTCTTTTTCAGTTATGATATAATTTAACTCAGAGAAGGATGGGCAGCTTTCCAAGTCGGATAATTCCTTTTTTACTTCCATTTCCCGGGCGTCATTTATTAAATGCACATTTGAGCTATGCAGGTTTCTATAATGGTCGAACCAGGTATTCAGGTCTATTTTACTTGTGCTTTTATCTGAATTGGCTTGTTTTAACTTTTTTAGGGAGTCCCAGCATTTTGTGGGGTCCTCATTTACGGAATGATTTAATTCATTCAGTAATTTCCGTCGATAATTTGATTTACAATGTCTAACCTTCTGTCTATATTGTTTTTGCTTACTGAAGTATTTTGCCTTAATTTTTCGATTTAAAATGTCCCTGTTAAATGCATTGTTCAAACTAGACATTTCTTTGCGCAAGTTTTTACAATCTTTATCATACCAGGGTTTGTCAATATGGTCACTTTTACTGGATAATTGAAGTGGGGAACTGATTTTTTGTATGCTGTGGTCAGCTGCCTGTGTAAGTAAATCACCTAGATGTGTTGTACATAACTCAACATTAGTTTGCTCTATATCCTTCAGTATATCCGAGGAGCTTATAAGATTTGACAAGTGATAGCCAAAATTTGAGGCCTTTTCCTTGTCCCAGATATATTTTGGGGGTAATGGGAAGGAAGCAGGGGGTGGTAGGTTTGAGGTTAAATTGGTTTGTCTCCACAGTCCAGTTTTGAGTTTTACAGATATTGCCTTATGATCTGACATACAAGTAAAAGGGTGTATTTTCAACTCTAATATAGATCGCCTTAAACTGGCATTTACAATAATGTAATCAACAACACTATTTCCTAATTCAGTTATGCAAGTGAATTCACCGAATAGATCACCTGGTGTACGTCCATTAAGAATTCTGCACTGATAAGACTTGCAAAGATCAATGAGCTTTTTACCCATATTTTTGACAACCAGATCCATAGAATTTCTTGTCATGGGTAGATCACTTGCATAACAATCAGGAACTGGTACGTGGGTAGTATCCCCATCATCACAGATATAATCCTGAAGTGAACTAGTACGTGCATTCAGATCCCCACAAATCATGATGTCTCCATAGTATGGTGGCCGAGAGGGGCCATCGTCACTTCGCCATCGTACGTCAAAAAACAGAGCGATGGAGCGATAGAGCGATAGAGCGATGGCGATAGAGCGATAGAGCGATGGCGATAGAGCGATAGAGCGATGGCGATAGAGCGATAGAGCTATGGCGATAGAGCGATAGAGCTATGGCGATAGAGCGATAGAGCGATGGCGATAGAGCGATGGCGATAGAGCGATAGAGCGATGGCGATAGAGCTATAGAGCGATGGCGATAGAGCGATAGAGCGATAGAGCGATGGCGATAGAGCGATAGAGCGATGGCGATAGAGCGATAGAGCGATGGCGATAGAGCGATAGAGCGATAGAGCGATGGCGATAGAGCGATAGAGCGATGGCGATAGAACGATGGCGATAGAGCGATAGAGCGATGGCGATAGAGCGATAGAGCGAAGTACATGACTGCGCATGTCTCATAATCATGCATATTCATACGGTGATAATCGTACCTCCAACACAAGAGAGATCGCCGCTAAACTCTAGTTATTATCAGGCGGATTCATGAATATTATAGGGGCCAGCGGCATACCACAAAGATTACACAGATAACACAGAGAGATAGACCGATAAGTTTTATTGTATATGGGCTAAAATAATAAACATTGGCTAAAAGATGGACATAAGAATCTAATAAATAAAGCAGTGATATTCGCTGTCTGGTGAACATATACATTTGGAACATTTGAAATGAAGTTTTGTAATTAATGCTGATCAACGCTTGTTAAAAAATCAACGTAGAATCGAAATAGAAGAGGTCACTCCCCCCCCCCCCCTCTAAAATATTGGTGATCTGATTTACCCATAGTCTCGTAATTTTTCGTCAAATTCAACTTCTAACACCTCTGAAAGAAAAGACCAATTCGTCCGTCGATGCGTAAGTTGAATTATTTGAAGTTGTGGGTGCCGAACGCGGCCATTTCCGCGTTTTTATCGAAAAAGAAAGGCGGATGTCAAATGAAACTGATAATTCATTAAGATTGTGCTGATCATGGCTGGACTTAACACTAAATCGCATAGAACAAACACTGATTTTTTTTTATATCTTATTTGGTTTTGTTAGGTAATACACATTGTACATACAATATTTTATCGTACTAAACAAAAATGGCTGTATTTGTAATTAGAAACTCATGTTATACAACAAACAGATACATCGTCATTACACCTCGATTTATCTACGCAAACAACATCATAAGAGTCTAAACAGTAAATGCAGCGATGACCAATACTGGTAAAACAAGCGCCATTCGCAGTTCTTATACTGGAAATATTTATCGGTTTCGTACGCACATTTAAAGCGTTTTGAACACTTTTCAACCAAGGGATTTTTAACTACTTTCATTTTATATATAGAAAATTTAATAATAGAAATACAGTAGTTGAGTGGCTGATTTCTGGGTTGTAAAAGACCAAGTATAACTTTTTCTGGAGAAAATATAATTGGAACAACCGCCGAAGCGAACCAATTTTCCAGTAAACTCCACCAAGGGTAGATATGTTCACATTCTCAAAAGAGATGAATAATAGTCTCTGGAACTTTGCTACAAAATGTACATAAGTTAGATATATCAGGGTAAAGTTTATGTGCAAAAATGTTGGTAGTCAATATTCGGTTAATAATTCTGTATCGAAACCATTTATATTTCACATCTCTTTGTTACATTATTATTCCATATATACCACTCCGAATCACTATAATTTTTTTCAAGAACTGTTTAGTAAAGTAAATCTAAAGGTCAAGAGATTTCTATATAACATTTTACAGCCTTTTTCCCCACTTATTAATAGTGAAATAGGGGGCAGTATCAACGGTATCATATATTGTTTCTGTAATAGTCCAAATCTCATGTTGTTTGCTGCTTTCCGTACTGCTTGAGTAGTATATAAAACTGATATTGACGCAACTTGACCTTGGACCTAAAAAATTTGCATATTGGGGAGAAAAAACTACCTCCGAACACAGAAGAGTTCCAATTTTTACAGGTCACTGCGCAGGTCAAGTGGTTGCCATGGTGACGTCACTTCCGGTCACGTGACCTTTGGGGCATGTATTCTTCCGCGGTGAAGCCGTCGGCGGTGATGCAGTCGCGGGAAAAAAGCCTCCGTGGACAGAAAAAGTAGTCCCAAATACGCGGAGAGCTGAGAGAAATTCTCCGGCAATCTTCGGGACATTTTGGGAGCGAGAGGGGCCGCTAGTGGACCGATTGGGTTGAGTGAGGCGTCAAAGTGAAGCGCTCCTCCAGGGCAATCAAGTCATTGGTGGATGTATGCAAAATTAGGATTTGTCCCGAAAATATAAAAAGCGGAACAAGGACTTTACCCCTAAAATAGGGCCTGATTTGCACATTTGCATCTGTACGGGAAAATGCCTATATGGGTATAAGAGTGGTCATATTTTTGTGGATTTTACTATGGGTTGTGGGGCCTTGTTTTTCACGTCTCACCACGTAGAACACATGGGCGGGTTCCCGAAACTAAGCGGTGAAATTTTTCGAAAAGTTCACGGAGGTATGGATAGGCCTACAGGCCTAATGGCTCAGTGGATAGGTCCATACTTGGCAATTCACACATGTTCATTGCGATATGGGTTGTGGGATATTGTTTCTCACGTCTCACCACGTAGAACACGATGGGTGGGGTCCCGAAGCTAAGCGGTGAATTTTTTTAAAAAGTCACTGCGCGCATGCGTAGTGGGTAAATGGTGCTGGGTGACCGTTTTGGGGTCTAGGTGAGCCCTTAGTGGTCCGATGGTGTCGCAAGAGGTTTTATTTTGAAGCTCTCGTGGAGGAGCATCCGACTGAACTAATGTATCGTCCGTTTTCAATATTCTGCGCATGCGCAGTCTGGTCGTAATATAGAAAGGAGGCATTTTGGGGGTGCGTGGGGATGTGTTTGGGATAGAGATAGACCACTATTGGTCCAAATGGTTCGTGGTAGGTGTCAAAGTGAAGCTTTTGTGGGGTGGAGTCAGAATACAGGACATATATGGTACAATACAGGACAGATATTGTATAACACAAGACAGATATTGTATAACATAGGAGAGATATGGTATGATACAGCACAGATATGGTATAATACAAGACATATATTGTAAATACAGCACAGATAATACAGGACAGATATTGTATAATACAGGACGGATATTGAATAATACAGGACAGATATTGTATAATACAAGACATATATTGTATAATACAAGACATATATTGTAGCATCCGGATGTAAAACCACAGTCCCGGATGTAAAACAATGAAAACCCCGGATGTAAGATGAGGTCACGGATGTAAAACAAAGGTCCCCGGATATAACTGGTCATACATACTTAGGTTATTATTATGGACAACATAGATACAGTCTGATCATACATAATTATGTTATTATTATGGACAACAAACATACAGTAATTTCTTACAATTAAGAAAAAAATCAAAACGATAAATGTGTGAAGTAGTAGCCAGATAAACTGACTAACGCCACATCACCGCGATGTATATATTATCAGGATACTGTGCTGTTCCCGCAAGAGTACAAGTACATGGACAAGAAAAATGTAAATTGATAGAGTATATGTATATGGACAGATTACATGTACAGGCACATAGTACATGTATAGGCACATAGTACATGTACTTTCGCTACTACTTGTACTGATGACGTCATCGATGACGTCATAGATGCTGTGAACATCCATCAAATCGGGGGCTACACTCCGAGAGCTAGAAAATGACACCTCCCACGGCGCATTCGGACAAATAGTGCTCCATCTCTACCCCAAACACACCCCCACGCACCCCCAAAATGACCACTTTACTTACTACACCCAACTGCGCATGCGCAGATTGACGCGACTTGCAATAAAAAGCACGCCATTCTGACTCTACCACACAAAAGCTTCACTTTGATCCCTCCCACGACCCATTTGGACCAATAGTGGTCCATCTCTACCCCAAGCACACTCCCACGCACCCCCAAAATGCCTGTTTTCTATACTACGGCCAGACTGCGCACGCGCAGAATATTGAAAGCGGACGATGCATTAGCCCAGTCGGATGCTCCTCCACGAGAGCTTCAAAATAAGACCTCGTACGACACCATCGGACCACTTGGGGCTCACCTAGACCCCAAAACAGCCACCCAGCACTATTTACCCACTACGCATGTGCGCAAGGACTTTTTCGAAAAATTTCACCGCTTAGCTCCGAGACCCTGCCCATCGTGTTTTACGTGGTGAGACGAAGAAAACAAGACAC
>JAVTVY010000158.1:0-32227 GCA_036873755.1 Hanleya hanleyi
TACTGGACTCCCAAAATGCATAAATCACCATACAAGCTAGATTCATAGCTGGTTCTAGAAGCTGCACCACCAAGCTTCTTTCAACCCTATTGATGAGGGCCCTTCAGGAGGTAAAAGCATTTTGGGAAAGGTATTGCGCCACTATTTCTAAGAACTCTGGCGTTGAATGTATGTGGATATTGAAAAACTCAAAATGTCTTGCGGAAGAACTTGATGCTAAAGGTCACATACCGTACAGACATGTATCCACATGGGATTTCTCGACTCTCTATACTACAATCCCTCATCAGGACCTTATTGACCGTATAGGTTCATTAATAGTATCTGTATTCAAGAAAACTGATCGTAGATATATTAATGTCGGAAGCCACAAAGCATTCTTTAGCTCGACTACATACAAGAGATATCATTCATGGGATGTTTCTTTGTTTATAGAGTTGCTTGAATTTCTCATTAAAAATATCTATGTGAAATTTGGCAACACAATATATCAGCAGCAATATATCCACAGGTATTCCAATGGGTACTAATTGTGCACCCCTGTTGGCTGACCTGTATCTGTTCTCTTATGAATATGACTATATGCTGGCGCTTTCAAAAACCGATCCACTCAAAAGCCCGTTCCTTCTCATTCACCAAACGCTATATAGACGATCTTCTCGCTGTGGATAATCGCTATATAAATGACGCAGTGAAGGATATATATCCACCTTCACTGGATTTGAAGGGAACTACAGACAGCCCTACAGGCACATCATATTTAGATCTATATCTCTATAAAAATGAAGCCGGCATTCTCTCTCGTCGATTGTATGACAAAGGAGATGATTACAATTTCGACATCGTAAACTATCCCTTTCTGGACAGTAATATTCCAGTGGGACCTGCATACGGCGTATACATATCTCGCTTAGTAGCATTTGCTAGATCCTGTGTTAAATGTGATGATTTTAATCAACGTCACAAAACATTGTTGCAGAAACTTATAAAACAGGGCTATTCCACCAGCGCCTCCACTCGGTTTCTCAAATTTGGCGATACATATCGCATGCTGATAGCAAAATACGAACGTAGCGTACAAGATCTATGGTGCTACGTTTCGTAACTTGTGTCTAATTCCGCTTAACCTGGGACTAGGGCCGTATGAACCCATGTACTTCAAGATCCTCATGGTACTCATATGAACAGTCACAATCAAAGCGTGACTGAGATACATCATTCTTTAGATGACGACTTTACAACGAATATTATGGAGTAAGAATACTGATCAGCGATACGGATTTGATATTTTTGGAACATCATGATGTCTTGCCGGCATCACTGAAAACTGTTGACCGCTTCTCTCTTGCAGGAAACAAGCCTATGTTTATGTATACTATGATTGTCTTTTGAATTTGGTGCTAATACTGTTATATGGAATATGGAATAGGTCCTTGGATTATGGACGCGGATATTCTCTAATGGACGACGGCTGAATTATGAATGACGGACCAGACGCTTGTAATTTTAACCTGTGTATGCCTGGATTCTGCTGGTGGACAAGTTGTCCCCGAGGCCGGGCCCCTGCACACCCTACACTCATAATGGATACAATACAAAGAAATAATATTAAGACAGACCCGAGGAACCTTAGTGCAGGTTTCTCGGCCGAGTCTCTTAATAGTTCGAAATGCACTAAGACCTTTTTCAATCCAAATGACAGATATATTTCTGACAGCAAAGCAAGGCCACGACATCAAACCTTGTAATATTGCGCTTGATGATTGTTTAGCACCGAATTCTACATGTAATAATTTCAAAATTTCTAAGTGTGGACATCGTGGATGTCTCACGTGTCCACTCTTTAATACGTCAGCTTCATTTAGTTCCGCGTTAACTGGTAACTCATATTCTGTCAACTCAGTATGTTGATCTTGGTTGTTCTACTACAAACTGTATTTATTTGGTTTCTGTAAGTGTGTGAATTAACAGTATGTTGGCAAGACCACCCAAAGACTCCATCTTAGGGTGAACGGTCACGAAAATAAATTGGGTAAAAAGCAAGTAGCCTTAAGGCAGACATTTTTTCTGGACCCGACCATGGCTAAGGATAACTTTTGTATTCAGATCATAGACGTCGTCTATCCATCTACTAAGGATTCCCCTTTGGATTTGAGAGAAAAATCCGAGAGCGGGAATTATTCTGGATGCTAGAACTTGGGTCAGTGTTTCCGTTTGGTTTAAATGATAATGTCAGTGGGTTCGGCAATGCTACAAACCGCCGTTCAAATATGTCCAACATTACCCAACTATTTAAACCCCATCAACGGAGACATCGCAGCCATGGTTGGCGAAAGTTTAATAGTCCGATGATTCACGATCATATCACTTTAAATTACTTAGTGGGTTTAACTAACGCACCCAATAGTATACATTACAACACATATAAGGGAAGTGGGAAAAGGTGCCGACATACTGACTGTGTCACATGACTTCACAGAATAGTCTTCTGGTAAACCTATTCTAAAGCACATACCAAGAATCTAACGATTCGTGATATGTGTTGTATCTCAGGTACGCTTCTATTGTACCTGTTCATGTGGCAACCGTTGATATGACCATGATATGACCTGACCCCTAGCACCGGCATAAGCGGTATTACGTACAGTTCTGTATGCGTTACCTCTGAGAGTTTTAAATCAAATAGCCAGAGATATACAGCAATCTGCGTCTTCAGGAAATATAATACCATCAAAAATCAGCAAAGTAAGTCAAGATATAGCGTATTTTCGGTTGTATCGTCCAGTGAACATAATCAAAACATCTCAAGATCGGCTTTTCTTGAAACTCGACTACTTAGATAAAGGACTGGACATCATTAATTTACCTCGAATCCTGAATGATCCAGAGGTACGCAACGCTGTACCAAACTATTTCAAGTTCACAGAACCTCCTTGCATTTCATATAGTATACTAAATCTATAGCCACCAAAATATTCAATTACTCCAATGCTGTCAAGGAGTTTGACTGGAACTTATACACGTCAGGAGGCTATAGTTGTGATTGTGAATTATCGAACTTTATCTATACACCATGCAAACATATTGTGACTGGTGACCTTGATGTGGTGAGGGATAAGGATCTGAAATTACTCCTGATGAAAGGACCTAAATATAGAGAGCCAAGAAGAATAAATCTGAAGGCCGACCAGAAGATAGTCCTGTCTGCATTGAAAACAGTACGTTATTGATTGGTCTAAGCGAGAAAATGTTGAACCTACAGTACTCGCTGATTGGCTGGACCTCACCAAGAGCAAGGTCGTTGAAACAATCCGCCATATTGACAGAAGTACTCTTCCTCAAGCAAAACAAGTTCTGAGAAACCTCAATTCGCAAGAAGTTCTAGCAAATCTCCAGAGTAAATTCGTCATAGTCCCAGCAGACAAAGCTCCGAATAATATAATATCATATGTAAATATTACTATTACCAGGTGCTGGTTAAAGAATTGAGTGTAGACATATCTTCATCAAATACGTCTACTTACTCCCAAACTGCATTTACTCTGGAAGATTTATTTAACAATCACAAAAAGTTTCTCAGGGAAAGAGGTATTTGTCTTCCAACCAATCATAACGACATACCAAAATATACTGGACTCCCAAAATGCATAAATCACCATACAAAGCTAGATTCATAGCTGGCTCTAGAAGCTGCACCACCAAGCTTCTTTCAACCCTATTAACGAGGGCCCTTCAGGAAGTAAAAGCATTTTGTGAAAAGTATTGCGCCACTATTTCTAAGAACTCTGGCGTTGAAAGTATGTGGATATTGAAAAACTCAAAATGTCTTACGGAAGAACTTGATGCTAAAGGTCACATACCGTACAGACATGTATCCACATGGGATTTCTCGACTCTCTATACTACAATCCCTCATCAGGACCTTATTGACCGTATAGGTTCATTAATAGTATCTGTGTTCAAGAAAACTGATCGTAGATATATTAATGTCGGAAGCCATAAAGCATTCTTTAGCTCGACTACATACAAGAGATATCATTCATGGGATATTTCTTTGTTTATAGAGTTGCTTGAATTTCTCATTAAAAATATCTATGTGAAATTTGGCAACACAATATATCAGCAACATATAGGTATTCCAATGGGTACTAATTGTGCACCCCTGTTGGCTGACCTGTATCTGTTCTCTTATGAATATGACTATATGCAGGCGCTTTCAAAAACCGATCATTCAAAGCCCATTCCTTCTCATTCACCAAACGCTATATAGACGATCTTCTCGCTGTGGATAATCGCTATATAAATGACGCAGTGAAGGATATATATCCACCTTCGCTGGATTTGAAGGAAACTACAGATAGCCCTACAGGTACATCTTATTTAGATCTCTATCTCTATAAAAATGAAGCCGGCATTCTCTCTCGTCGACTTTATGACAAAAGAGATGATTACAATTTCGACATCGTAAACTATCCCTTTCTGGATAGTAATATTCCCGTGGGACCTGCATATGGCGTATACATATCTCGCTTAGTAGCATTTGCTAGATCCTGTGTTAAATGTGATGATTTTAATCAACGTCACAAAACATTGTTGCAGAAACTTATAAAACAGGGCTATTCCACCAAGCGCCTCCACTCAAAGTTTCTCAAATTTGGCGATACATATCGCATGCTGATAGCAAAATACGAACGCAGCGTGCAAGATCTATGGTGCTACGTTTCGTAACTTGTGTCTAATTCCGCTTAACCCGGGGCTAGGGGCCGTATGAACCCATGTACTTCAAGATCCTCATGGTACTCATATGAACAGTCACAATCAAAGCGTGACTGAGATACATCATTCTTTAGATGACGACTTTACAACGAATATTATGGAGTAAGAATACTGATCAGCGATACGGATTTGATATTTTTGGAACATCATGATGTCTTGCCGGCATCACTGAAAACTGTTGACCGCTTCTCTCTTGCAGGAAACAAGCCTATGTTTATGTATACAATGATTGTCTTTTTGAATTTGGTGCTAATACTGTTATATGGATTATGGAATAGGTCTTTGGATTATGGACGCGGATATTCTCTAATGGACGACGGCTGGATTATGAATGACGGACTAGATGCTTGTAATTTTAACCTGTGTATGCCTGGATTCTGCTGGTGGACAAGTTGTCCCCGAGGACGGGCCCCTGCACACCCTACACTCATAATGGATACAATACAAAGAAATAATATTAAGACAGACCCGAGGAACCTTAGTGCAGGTTTCTCGGCCGAGTCTCTAATAGTTCGAAATGAACTAAGACCTTTTTCAATCCAAATGACAGATATATTTCTGACAGCAAAGCAAGGCCACGACATCAAACCTTGTAATATTGCGCTTGATGATTGTTTAGCACCGAATTCTACATGTAATAATTTCAAAATTTCCAAGTGTGGACATCGTGGATGTCTCACGTGTCCACTCTTTAATACGTCAGCTTCATTTAGTTCCGCGTTAACTGGAAACTCATATTCTGTTAACTCGTATGTTGATCTTAGTTGTTCTACTACAAACTGTATTTATTTAGTTTCCTGTAAGAAGTGTGGTCAACAGTATGTTGGCAAGACCACCCAAAGACTCCATCTTAGGGTGAACGGTCACAGAAAATCCGTTAGGTAAAAGCAATTGCTTATAGGTAGACATTTTTCTGGACCCGACCATGGCTGGGATAACTTTTGTATTCAGATCATAGACGTCGTCTATCCATCTACTAAGGATTCCCCCTTTGGATTTGAGAGAAAAATCCGAGAGCGGGAATTATTCTGGATGCTAGAACTTGGGTCAGTGTTTCCGTTTGGTTTAAATGATAATGTCAGTGGGTTCGGCAATGCTACAAACCGCCGTTCAAATATATCCAACATTACCCAACTATTTAAACCCCATCAACGGAGACAACGCAGCCATGGTTGGCGAAAGTTTAATAGTCCGATGATTCACGATCATATCACTTTAAATTACTTAGTGGGTTTAACTAACGCACCCAATAGTATACATTACAACACATATAAGGGAAGTGGGAAGAGGTGCCGACATACTGACTGTGTCACATGACTTCACAGAATAGTCTTCTGGTAAACCGATTCTTCAGCACATACCAAGAATCTAACGATTCGTGATATGTGTTGCATCTCAGGTACGCTTCTATTGTACCTGTTCATGTGGCAACTTGGGTGATATGACCACATGATATGACCACAGGCCCCTAGCACCGGCATAAGCGGTATTACGTACAGTTCTGTATGCGTTACCTCTGAGAGCTTTAAATCAAATAGCCAGAGATATACAACAATCTGCGTCTTCAGGAAATATAATACCATCAAAAATCAGTAAAGTATGTCAAGATATAGCGTATTTTCGGTTGTATCGTCCAGTGAACATAATCGAAACATCTCAAGATCGGCTTTTCTTGAAACTCAACTACTTAGATAAAGGACTGGACATCATTAATTTACCTCGAATACTGAATGATCCAGAGATACGCAACGCTGTACCAAACTATTTCAAGTTCACAGAACTTCCTTGCATTTCATATAAGTATACTAAATCTATAGCCACCAAAATATTCAATTACTCCAATGCTGTCAAGGAGTTTGACTGGAACCTATACACGTCAGGACGCTATAGTTGTGATTGTGAATTATCGAACTATATCTATACACCATGCAAACATATTGTGACTGGTGACCTTGATGTGGTGAGTGATAAGGATCTGAAATTACTCCTGATGAAAGGACCTAAATATAGAGAGCCAAGAAGAATAAATCTGAAGGCCGACCAGAAGATAGTCCTGTCTGCATTAGAACAGTACGTTATTGATTGGTCTAAGCGAGAAAAAGTTGAACCTACAGTACTCGTTGATTGGCTGGACCTCACCAAGAGCAGGGTCGTTGAAACAATCCGCCATATTGACAAAAGTACTCTTCCCCAAGCAAAACAAGTACTGAGAAACCTCAATTCGCAAGAAGTTCTAGCAAATCTCCAGAGTAAATTCGTCATAGTCCCAGCAGACAAAGCTCCGAATAATATAATATTCCTATGTAAATATTACTATTACCAGGTGCTGGTTAAAGAATTGAGTGTAGACATATCTTCATCAAATACGTCTACTTGCTCCCAAACTGCATTTACTCTGGAAGATTTATTTAACAATCACAAAAAGTTTCTCAGGGAAAGAGGTATTTGTCTGCCAACCAATCATAACGACATACCAAAAATATACTGGACTCCCAAAATGCATAAATCACCATACAAAGCTAGATTCATAGCTGGCTCTAGAAGCTGCACCACCAAGCTTCTTTCAACCCTATTAACGAGGGCCCTTCAGGAAGTAAAAGCATTTTGTGAAAGGTATTGCGCCACTATTTCTAAGAACTCTGGCGTTGGATGTATGTGGATATTGAAAAACTCAAAATGTCTTACGGAAGAACTTGATGCTAAAGGTCACATACCGTACAGACATGTATCCACATGGGATTTCTCGACTCTATACTACAATCCCTCATCAGGACCTTATTGACCGTCTAAGTTCATTAATAGTATCTGTGTTCAAGAAACTGATCGTAGATATATTAATGTCGGAAGCCATAAAGCATTCTTTAGCTCTACTACATACAAGAGATATCATTCATGGGATGTTTCTTTGTTTATAGAGTTGCTTGAATTTCTCATTAAAAATATCTGTGTGAAATTTGGCAACACAATATATCAACAGCATATAGGTATTCCAATGGGTACTAATTGCGCGCCCCTGTTGGCTGACCTGTATCTGTTCTCTTATGAATATGATTATATGCAGGCGCTTTCAAAAACCGATCCATTCAAAACCCGTTCCTTCTCATTCACCAAACGCTATATAGACGATCTTCTCGCTGTGGATAATCGCTATATAAATGACGCAGTGAAGGATATATATCCACCTTCACTGGATTTGAAGGAAACTACAGATAGCCCTACAGGCACATCTTATTTAGATCTCTATCTCTATAAAATGAAGCGGGCATTCTCTCTCGTCGACTTTATGACAAAAGAGATGATTACAATTTCGACATCGTAAACTATCCCTTTCTGGATAGTAATATTCCAGTGGGACCTGCATATGGCGTATACATATCTAGCTTAGTAGCATTTGCTAGATCCTGTGTTAAATGTGATGATTTTAATCAACGTCACAAAACATTGTTGCAGAAACTTATAAAACAGGGCTATTCCACCAAGCGCCTCCACTCAAAGTTTCTCAAATTTGGCGATACATATCGCATGCTGATAGCAAAATACGAACGTAGCGTGCAAGATCTATGGCGCTACGTTTCGTAACTTGTGTCTAATTCCGCTTAACTTGGGGCTAGGGGCCGTATGAACCCATGTACTTCAAGATCCCCATGGTACTCATATGAACAGCCACAATCAAAGCGTGACTGAGATACATCATTCTTTAGATGACGACTTTACAACGAATATTATGGATTAAGAATACTGATCAGCGATACGGATTTGATATTTTTGGAACATCATTATGTCTTGCCGGCATCATTGAAAACTGTTGACCGCTTCTCTCTTGCAGGAAACAGGCCTATGTTTATGTATACAATGATTGTCTTTTTGAATTTGGTGCTAATACTGTTATATGGAATATGGAATAGGTCTTTGGATTATGGACGCGGATATTCTCTAATAGACGACGGCTGGATTATGAATGACGGACTAGACGCTTGTAATTTTAACCTGTGTATGCCTGGATTCTGCTGGTGGACAAGTTGTCCCCGAGGCCGGGCCCTGCACACCCAACACTCATAATGGATACAACTATAAGAAAAAATATGAAGACAGACCCGAGGAACCTTAGTGCAGGTTTCTCGGCCGAGTCTCTAATAGTTCGAAATGCACTAAGACCTTTTTCAATCCAAATGACAGATATATTTCTGACAGCAAAGCAAGGCCACGATATCAAACCTTGTAATATTGCGCTTGATGATTGTTTAGCACCGAATTCTACATGTAATAATTTCAAAATTTCTAAGTGTGGACATCGTGGATGTCTCACGTGCCCACTCTTTAATACGTCAGCTTCATTTAGTTCCGCGTTAACTGGTAACTCATATTCTGTCAACTCGTATGTTGATCTTAGTTGTTCTACTACAAACTGTATTTATTTATTTTCCTGTAAGAAGTGTGGTCAACAGTATGTTGGCAAGACCACCCAAAGACTCCATCTTAGGGTGAACGGGCACAGAAAATCCGTTAGGAAAAAGCAATTGCTTATAGGTAGACATTTTTTCTTGGACCTGACCATGGCTGGGATAACTTTTGTATTCAGATCATAGACGTCGTCTATCCATCTACTAAGGATTCCCTTTGGATTTGAGAGAAAAATCCGGAGAGCGGAATTATTCTGGATGCTAGGAACTTGGGTCAGTGTTTCCGTTTGGTTTAAATGATAATGTCATGGTTCGGCATTTCCTACAAACCACTCGTTCAAATATATCCAATATTACCCAACTATTTAAAACCCCATCAACGGAGATAACGCAGCCATGGTTGGCGAAAGTTTAATAGTCCGATGATTCACGATCATATCACTTCCCAAATTACTTAGCGGTTTAACTAACGCACCCAATAGTATACATTACAACACATATAAGGGTAGTGGGAAGAGGTGCCGACATACTGACTGCGTCACATGACTTCACAGAATAGTCTTCTCGTTAACCTATTCTAAAGCACATACCAAGAATCTAACGATTCGTGATATGTGTTGTATCTCAGGTACGCTTTTCTTGTACCTGTTCATGTGGCAACTTGGATGATATGACCACACGGCCCCTAGCACCGGCACATGGCACATGCACAGTTCTGTATGCGTTACCTCTGAGAGCTTTAAATCAAATAGCCAGAGATATACAACAATCTGCGTCTTCAGGAAATATAATACCATCAAAAATCAGTAAAGTATGTCAAGATATAGCGTATTTTCGGTTGTATCGTCCAGTGAACATAATCGAAACATCTCAAGATCGGCTTTTCTTGAAACTCAACTACTTAGATAAAGGACTGGACATCATTAATTTTACCTCGAATACTGAATGATCCAGAGATACGCGCTGTACCAAACTATTTCAAGTTCACAGAACTTCCTTGCATTTCATATAAGTATACTAAATCTATAGCCACCAAAATATTCAATTACTCCAATGCTGTCAAGGAGTTTGACTGGAACCTATACACGTCAGGACGCTATAGTTGTGATTGTGAATTATCGAACTATATCTATACACCATGCAAACATATTGTGACTGGTGACCTTGATGTGGTGAGTGATAAGGATCTGAAATTACTCCTGATGAAAGGACCTAAATATAGAGAGCCAAGAAGAATAAATCTGAAGGCCGACCAGAAGATAGTCCTGTCTGCATTGGAACAGTACGTTATTGATTGGTCTAAGCGAGAACAAGTTGAACCTACAGTACTCGCTGATTGGCTGGACCTCACCAAGAGCAAGGTCGTTGAAACAATCCGCCATATTGACAAAAGTACTCTTCCCCAAGCAAAACAAGTTCTGAGAAACCTCAATTCGCAAGCAGTTCTAGCAAATCTCCAGAGTAAATTCGTCATAGTCCCAGCAGACAAAGCTCCGAATAATATAATATTCATATGTAAATATTACTATTACCAGGTGCTGGTTAAAGAATTGAGTGTAGACATATCTTCATCAAATACGTCTACTTACTCCCAAACCGCATTTACTCTGGAAGATTTATTTAACAATCACAAAAAGTTTCTCAGGGAAAGAGGTATTTGTCTTCCAACCAATCATAACGACATACCAAAAATATACTGGACTCCCAAAATGCATAAATCACCATACAAAGCTAGATTCATAGCTGGCTCTAGAAGCTGCACCACCAAGCTTCTTTCAACCCTATTGACGAGGGCCCTTCAGGAGGTAAAAGCATTTTGGGAAAGGTATTGCGCCACTATTTCTAAGAACTCTGGCGTTGGATGTATGTGGATATTGAAAAACTCAAAATGTCTTACGGAAGAACTTGATGCTAAAGGTCACATACCGTACAGACATGTATCCACATGGGATTTCTCGACTCTCTATACTACAATCCCTCATCAGGACCTTATTGACCGTATAGGTTCATTAATAGTATCTGTGTTCAAGAAAACTGATCGTAGATATATTAATGTCGGAAGCCATAAAGCATTCTTTAGCTCGACTACATACAAGAGATATCATTCATGGGATGTTTCTTTGTTTATAGAGTTGCTTGAATTTCTCATTAAAAATATCTATGTGAAATTTGGCAACACAATATATCAACAGCATATAGGTATTCCAATGGGTACTAATTGCGCACCCTTGTTGGCTGATCTGTATCTGTTCTCTTATGAATATGACTATATGCAAGCGCTTTCAAAAACCGATCCATTCAAAGCCCGTTTCTTCTCATTCACCAAACGCTATATAGACGATCTTCTCGCTGTGGATAATCGCCATATAAATGACGCAGTGAAGGATATATATCCACCTTCACTGGATTTGAAGGAAACTACAGATAGCCCTACAGGCACATCTTATTTAGATCTCTATCTCTATAAAAATGAAGCGGCATTCTCTCTCGTCGACTTTATGACAAAAGAGATGATTACAATTTCGACATCGTAAACTATCCCTTTCTGGATAGTAATATTCCAGTGGGACCTGCATATGGCGTATACATATCTCGCTTAGTAGCATTTGCTAGATCCTGTGTTAAATGTGATGATTTTAATCAACGTCACAAAACATTGTTGCAGAAACTTATAAAACAGGGCTATTCCACCAAGCGCCTCCACTCAAAGTTTCTCAAATTTGGCGATACATATCGCATGCTGATAGCAAAATACGAATGTAGCGTGCAAGATCTATGGTGCTACGTTTCGTAACTTGTGTCTAATTCCGCTTAACCCGGGGCTAGGGGCCGTATGAACCCATGTACTTCAAGATCCTCATGGTACTCATATGAACAGTCACAATCAAAGCGTGACTGAGATACATCATTCTTTAGATGACGACTTTACAACGAATATTATGGATTAAGAATACTGATCAGCGATACGGATTTGATATTTTTGGAACATCATGATGTCTTGCCGGCATCATTGAAAACTGTTGACCGCTTCTCTCTTGCAGGAAACAAGCCTATGTTTATGTATACAATGATTGTCTTTTTGAATTTGGTGCTAATACTGTTATATGGAATATGGAATAGGTCTTTGGATTATGGACGCGGATATTCTCTAATGGACGACGGCTGGATTATGAATGACGGACTAGACGCTTGTAATTTTAACCTGTGTATGCCTGGATTCTGCTGGTGGACAAGTTGTCCCCGAGGCCGGGCCCCTGCACACCCTACACTCATAATGGATACAATACAAAGAAATAATATTAAGACAGACCCGAGGAACCTTAGTGCAGGTTTCTCGGCCGAGTCTCTTAATAGTTCGAAATGCACTAAGACCTTTTTCAATCCAAATGACAGATATATTTCTGACAGCAAAGCAAGGCCACGACATCAAACCTTGTAATATTGCGCTTGATGATTGTTTAGCACCGAATTCTACATGTAATAATTTCAAAATTTCTAAGTGTGGACATCGTGGATGTCTCACGTGTCCACTCTTTAATACGTCAGCTTCATTTAGTTCCGCGTTAACTGGTAACTCATATTCTGTAACTCGTATGTTGATCTTAGTTGTTCTACTACAAACTGTATTTATTTAGTTTCCTGTAAGAAGTGTGGTCAACAGTATGTTGGCAAGACTACCCAAAGACTCCATCTTAGGGTGAACGGTCACAGAAAATCCGTTAGGAAAAAGCAATTGCTTATAGGTAGACATTTTTCTGGACCCGACCATGGCTGGGATAACTTTTGTATTCAGATCATAGACGTCGTCTATCCATCTACTAAGGATTCCCCCTTTGATTTGAGAGAAAAATCCGAGAGCGGGAATTATTCTGGATGCTAGAACTTGGGTCAGTGTTTCCGTTTGGTTTAAATGATAATGTCAGTGGGTTCGGCAATGCTACAAACCGCCGTTCAAATATATCCAGCATTACCCAACTATTTAAACCCCATCAACGGGGACAACGCAGCCATGGTTGGCGAAAGTTTAATAGTCCGATGATTCACGATCATATCACTTTAAATTACTTAGTGGGTTTAACTAACGCACCCAATAGTATACATTACAACACATATAAGGGAAGTGGGAAAAGGTGCCGACATACTGACTGTGTCACATGACTTCACAGAATAGTCTTCTGGTAAACCTATTCTAAAGCACATACCAAGAATCTAACGATTCGTGATATGTGTTGTATCTCAGGTACGCTTCTATTGTACCTGTTCATGTGGCAACTTGGATGATATGACCACATGATATGACCACAGGCCCCTAGCACCGGCATAAGCGGTATTACGTACAGTTCTGTATGCGTTACCTCTGAGAGCTTTAAATCAAATAGCCAGAGACATACAACAATCTGCGTCTTCAGGAAATATAATACCATCAAAAATCAGTAAAGTATGTCAAGATATAGCGTATTTTCGGTTGTATCGTCCAGTGAACATAATCGAAACATCTCAAGATCGGCTTTTCTTGAAACTCAACTGCTTAGATAAAGGACTGGACATCATTAATTTACCTCGAATACTGAATGATCCAGAGGTACGCAACGCTGTACCAAACTATTTCAAGTTCACAGAACTTCCTTGCATTTCATATAAGTATACTAAATCTATAGCCACCAAAATATTCAATTACTCCAATGCTGTCAAGGAGTTTGACTGGAACTTATACACGTCAGGACGCTATAGTTGTGATTGTGAATTATCGAACTTTATCTATACACCATGCAAACATATTGTGACTGGTGACCTTGATGTGGTGAGTGATAAGGATCTGAAATTACTCCTGATGAAAGGACCTAAATATAGAGAGCCAAGAAGAATAAATCTGAAGGCCGACCAGAAGATAGTCCTGTCTGCATTAGAACAGTACGTTATTGATTGGTCTAAGCGAGAAAAAGTTGAACCTACAGTACTCGCTGATTGGCTGGACCTCACCAAGAGCAAGGTCGTTGAAACAATCCGCCATATTGACAGAAGTACTCTTCCCCAAGCAAAACAAGTACTGAGAAACCTCAATTCGCAAGAAGTTCTAGCAAATCTCCAGAGTAAATTCGTCATAGTCCCAGCAGACAAAGCTCCGAATAATATAATATTCATATGTAAATATTACTATTACCAGGTGCTGGTTAAAGAACTGAGTGTAGACATATCTTCATCAAATACGTCTACTTACTCCCAAACTGCATTTACACTGGAAGATTTATTTAACAATCACAAAAAGTTTCTCAGGGAAAGAGTTATTTGTCTTCCAACCAATCATAACGACATACCAAAAATATACTGGACTCCCAAAATGCATAAATCACCATACAAAGCTAGATTCATAGCTGGCTCTAGAAGCTGCACCACCAAGCTTCTTTCAACCCTATTAACGAGGGCCCTTCAGGAGGTAAAAGCATTTTGGGAAAGGTATTGCGCCACTATTTCTAAGAACTCTGGCGTTGAATGTATGTGGATATTGAAAAACTCAAAATGTCTTACGGAAGAACTTGATGCTAAAGGTCACATACCGTACAGACATGTATCCACATGGGATTTCTCGACTCTCTATACTACAATCCCTCATCAGGACCTTATTGACCGTATAGGTTCATTAATAGTATCTGTGTTCAAGAAAACTGATCGTAGATATATTAATGTCGGAAGCCATAAAGCATTCTTTAGCTCGACTACATACAAGAGATATCATTCATGGGATGTTTCTTTGTTTATAGAGTTGCTTGAATTTCTCATTAAAAATATCTATGTGAAATTTGGCAACACAATATATCAGCAGCATATAGGTATTCCAATGGGTACTAATTGTGCACCCCTGTTGGCTGACCTGTATCTGTTCTCTTATGAATATGACTATATGCAGGCGCTTTCAAAAACCGATCCATTCAAAGCCCGTTCCTTCTCATTCACCAAACGCTATATAGACGATCTTCTCGCTGTGGATAATCGCTATATAAATGACGCAGTGAAGGATATATATCCACCTTCACTGGATTTGAAGGAAACTACAGATAGCCCTACAGGCACATCTTATTTAGATCTCTATCTCTATAAAAATGAAGCGGGCATTCTCTCTCGTCGACTTTATGACAAAAGAGATGATTACAATTTCGACATCCTAAACTATCCCTTTCTGGATAATAATATTCCAGTGGGACCTGCATATGGCGTATACATATCTCGCTTAGTAGCATTTGCTAGATGCTGTGTTAAATGTGATGATTTTAATCAACGTCACAAAACATTGTTGCAGAAACTTATAAAACAGGGCTATTCCACCAAGCGCCTCCACTCAAAGTTTCTCAAATTTGGCGATACATATCGCATGCTGATAGCAAAATACGAACGTAGCGTGCAAGATCTATGGCGCTACGTTTCGTAACTTGTGTCTAATTCCGCTTAACCCGGGGCTAGGGGCCGTATGAACCCATGTACTTCAAGATCCTCATGGTACTCATATGAACAGTCACAATCAAAGCGTGACTGAGATACATCATTCTTTAGATGACGACTTTACAACGAATATTATGGATTAAGAATACTGATCAGCGATACGGATTTGATATTTTTGGAACATCATGATGTCTAGCCGGCATCATTGAAAACTGTTGACCGCTTCTCTCTTGCAGGA
The DNA here is from genome assembly GCA_036873755.1 of Hanleya hanleyi. Lineage (NCBI taxonomy): Eukaryota > Metazoa > Mollusca > Polyplacophora > Lepidopleurida > Hanleyidae > Hanleya > Hanleya hanleyi. The sequence goes on from JAVTVY010000158.1 coordinate 15,850, forward strand.
AACAAGTCTATGTTTATGTATACAATGATTGTCTTTTTGAATTTGGTGCTAATACTGTTATATGGAATATGGAATAGGTCTTTGGATTATGGACGCGGATATTCTCTAATGGACGACGGCTGGATTACGCTTGTAATTGACTGTATACTTGGTGTGGAGCTCGATGAGGCTTGTACACAGGGTGTGGTGGTGACTGGGCTCGATACGGGGTTGACTGGTGCTATCTGTAGACTGGTTTGACTGGCGGCAGGAGTTCTAGGTTGGTTGAGTAGAGTGCTGAGATAGGCTACGTCGTAAAACACACCTCCGTACAACACACTCAGCAGGGTTAGCAATAGCACCACAAAGGCCACTTGCGCTTTGCGCGTTTTGGGAGACGCTGTGTTCAGAGACAGTTGCACCGTGTTCATGGTCGAACGTGGAATGAAGGATGACGGTAGTAGTGTCCGGTTTTATAGTCGTTTCACCTGGTTGGAGCTCGGTGTTGACTGTATACTTGGTGTGGAGCTCGATGAGGCTTGTACACAGGGTGCGGTGGTGACTGGGCTCGATACGGGGTTGACTGGTGCTATCTGTAGACTGGTTTGACTGGCGGCAGGAGTTCTAGGTTGGTTGAGTAGAGTACCGAGATAGGCTACGTCGTAAAACACACCTCCGTACAACACACTCAGCAGGGTTAGCAATAGCACCACAAAGCCCACTTGCGCTTTGCGCGTTTTGGGAGACGCTGTGTTCAGAGACGGTTGCACCGTGTTCATGGTCGAACGTGGAATGAAGGATGACGGTAGTAGTGTCTGGTTTTATAGTCGTTTCACCTGGTTGGCCGCGACCCAGGAATTGAAGGAACTGGGCCAGCCTTGCCATTTGACGAAATGACACAGTTTGCCACGTCGACGTCCGGTTTTCAAAATCTCCTCCACCGTGTAGTAGTCTTGCTTTGTTTTTACGACAGGCTGTAATTCCATCTCGTAAATTGTGCCTTGCAGTATTTCTCCTTGTAGATCTTCCAGTTCATAGACTCGCTGTTGTCGGGGTAGGCGCCGTTTAATCAGGAAGTGCTCATCGCTCCAGTTGGGCAAGTAATTGTTCTCGAACTTGCCCTTGACTTTACTGATCCGTACAGGGTCCCCGACCTTGAACATCTCCTTCGGTGCTCGTTGCGATTGTATGGGGTATCAGACACGCCGGACTTGGGCTTCATTGCGCTGGGTCACGGTAATGGGGGCTCTCTGTATACTCCGGTGATAGTAACGACTCACAAGTTTCGGGAGAACATCGATGTACCGTCTTGTATTCTTATAGGTGAAATAGTTATACATGCGGCCTTTGAATGTCCTGTTGAACCTTTCCACCACGGAAGCCTTGATCTCGTTCTAGGTGTGAACGAAGAAGACCTTCTGTTTCTTGAGAAAGGCTTGGAACGGTCTGTTGAGGAATTCCGTGCCTTCGTCGGTTTGCAAATACAAGGGTTTGCGCCAAGTCTTGAAGATGTCCTTGAACGCCGTTATGAGATTCCCCGTTTTCGTCCGGATGGGTACCATCCACGCATACTTTGACAGGATATCGATGCACGTCAAGATATACCGATTCCCATCGTTGTGTTTGGCAAAGGCGCTCATATCGACCACGTCCGCTTGCTATTGGGCATCTAGTCCTCCCACGATGACCCGTTCCGTAGAAAATGGCGACGGGCAGCTCGATGTAAGGTATAGGTGTCTTGTTGTCTTAATCAATCTCGGACTTGGGTACGTTGTATTCCCTGGGGTTTGGCCGCTCGATAGAGAGCCGACAATGCACTATACGCAGCCGGACTGTCGGGACTGTAGTATAAGTTATCCAACACCTTCTCCCAGCGCTTCATGGTGACAAAATGATGATGGACCCGGAGAGTATCGCTTATTTATAACGAGGTCGAAGTTTCTATCACCGTTGTATATATCCTAGGTTGACTGAGTCTTGCCGGATAGTCTATAGCCTCGTCGTCTGGCTCCGCTTTATTGCTAGACATTTGTTCATTGGGTTCAGCCGCCGCTGCACTCAGGGCACGAGCCCACTCCAACTGGTCTGATGACCGCTCGTCCGATGTAAACAGCTGGTCCACAATAGGCACCACTTTCTCCAAGGCTGTCCACAGGTCGGGGTCTAGGGTGAAGCTTTGCGTAGGATCGTGGTAACGCCCGAGACGTGCAAAGAAGGGCCCACGGTGTACGTAGTTGGCGTTCTCGATGTGGATGAGGTTTCCGTCGAGCTCACCGCTCAACACCCGTTTAAATTTGGTCCAGCCATCACGGTGTAGGGTAACCGCAGTCGATGTGGACTCCGGACCCGACCCACAGACATCCCGTCTTCCACGAGGGTGACTTTATCTTCATAGACGTGTAACCCCACGTCAGGGGTGAGAGGAAGAACGGTTCTTAGGACTGGTCACATGGTTGCCACAATGACGAACGATGAATGACACACACTCTGACTGTCTCTTGTATTTATGGACAAGTCCCTCGGTGACATGATTGACCCAATGTCGATCGGTGAATGACGCACACTGTGACTGTCTCTCGTATTTATTGTGAGGTCTCACTGTCAATGCCACAGCGCCAGGGTCAATAGGGTACAAACTATTGTGAGGCCAACCAGCCGTCGCTGGTTCCGGCGTGAGCGCTGGTGGTCCATAGCCCGAGCATCAAGGATGGCTGTCATAGTCCAGTAGTGGTGAGTGATAGCATACCTCTCAATCGAGTGCACTCTGTCGAGGACCGCTTCTGTGAACTCTTTCAGGATCTGGCGTCGCCCCTCGTTGTCGTCGTCATCTGCAAACATGGACCTAACCACTGCTCGGTAACCCGTGAGTGAATTAACCACGGTGGCATGCTGTAAAATGCGAGTGGCATAGGGCTGTCTCTCCGTCATGGCTCTGCGACCGAAGAAATGAAGGTGTGGGGCGCAGAGAGACGTGTTTTATAGACCGTGTCACTTTTATACACCTACGTAGAATTACACGGATGTATTAGTATCCGGATGTATTATCCCCTTTTTGTGTTCAAGCTCTGTATACGAAAATGCCAGGTTAAATGAAAATGGAAATACCCCGATGGAAAAAGAATGACGCAATTGACTCCCCAATGGGGAAACCCCCGGAATGTCCCCGCTCCAATGTCACTACATGCATTACAGAACTGACAGCCCACAACAAGTCAGTACATGCCTTGATCACGTGATGGCCACGTGACCACCCCCTTAAATTTTACCCGGGGAACAAATAAGTAGATCAATGTGGCCTTAAATGCGGTGACCCTACTACTGCCGTGAGACTCGCTCACGCGCTCCGCTTATCACAGCTCATACATTACATATATCATATCCTACTTCTATTCTTATATTTGTCTGGTGATTAGCATAACCAGCTGAGCTTTACATAGATGACTGGAAGTTTCCCATTCATCTTTTTGTATTTGTCTGGTGTCGACATGTATGATTTAAAATCCATCAAGGCAAAACTGCATCGTGTATATTATGATGTGCCATTTTTTCGGAGCGTCACTGATGTTTGTCACGGTATATGTCGATTGAAGTGGTAATATAATTACTTCCATGAACGCATTTATGGGCATCTCACAAATGTTTCCAATATTGGATGAAGAGTAACAAATAATTTGTTGGACACAGAGTAACAGTAAATTTGGTAATGTAACGTAAATTATGTACAATGAATAACTGTAGACTTCAATTGATAATACTGTCTCGACAATATACAGTCGAACTCCATGATATAAAGCTTTATACATCTATTTATACTTAAATGACTATACCAATATCGATATACCCACCCAACTTTTTTGTCAGTGCTTTTTTTGTATTTTCAGCCTTCCAACAGTTCATATATTGTCTATGGATTGTTGGAAAATTACTGTTATAAGTACACGAAGAAAGTGGCCCATTCGGAACAAAACTCGTTTAAATGAAGTTAAGAGAGATAATGTTAACATGAAAAATGGCAAACTCCGCAGGTGATAGGTGGTTATCATCTCCCAAGAAAAGGCAATCTTGATAATATTATCCTGTATATCGTCAACTTTCTAAATGCTATATTGTCTTTCTCTGCCTTAATAGCTCAGGTCAATGTGACAATTCTCGGCTGCAAAAATATCAGTACGACGTCTAAATAAATAGATTCGTGATTCTTAGGTTATTCTCTCATAAGCAAAATCGAGAAAATTGGCTTTTTTGACCCGTTATTCTCAATAACTTTTGAACGGTTGAATATTGGGTCTTCAAACTTTGCAGTCTAGATTGTTTAATAACTGTTGTTAGTTATGCGATGTTCGTTCCTGTTTCCTTCAAAGTATAGGATAGCTATAATCGCTATATCAGTTTGAATGATACCAATACAATTCAGGTATAATCGATCATATCTCAGGTCAATATGACATACCTAATCTTCATATTCGTGGTATATATTTCAATGTTGTAGCTTCTTGCCAGATGATCATCTTTCCATTTGTGATGATTTTTCTGATTTTCAGAGCGATAGAGCTATGGCGATAGAGCGATAGAGCGATGGCGATAGAGCGATAGAGCGATGGCGATAGAGCGATAGAGCGATGGCGATAGAGCGATAGCGATAGAGCGATAGAGCGATGGCGATAGAGCGAAGTACATGACTGCGCATGACTACACCAAAACGTGACATTTTTGCCTACCTTTGTGTTCACGGTATTTATCGGTACAAGATTTTCATGGCGATCAAAATGAATATCAACGCCATGCATACTAAGAAAAATTCTGCACAAGAAAGCGACTCGGAGTTGATTCAAGGAATGCCATTATGAATATATATAAAACAGATCTTTGATTAATGACTCGGAGGGAGGAAGGATTGACGCTTATTAATGTTCAATTATTGGAGAACGTTGATAGGATATTAATTTATTAAGATTTGCCTCTCCCCTTACCCCCGCATTGCACAAAGAAGGGAATGTCTCAAAGAGCGGAGACCAAAGACCACTTCGTCTCTCCGCCCTCAATAATTACGAGGGGGTGCCTTGAAAAGGGTCGAAAATTAGTAGAGAAGCGTGTGAAATAAATCTAAAATTACCTGGGGGTGTACCCCGACCCACCTCTTTAATTCTTCCTTCGCGGGTCTAAATGTGTTGTGACTGGTTTTAAATTGCAGTTTTATGCCAAGTACCAACATTTTCTCAGTGGTTTCGTACTAAATGGAATTTAGACTGGTCACAAGGTGATTTTAGGCTATTCAGGAATTCCACGGAAAAACGGACAATGCCAAAAACATCCGTTTTTCGCATAAAATTCACTCCACATTCTTTCGTAGAGCATATATTAGCATGCTGTTTTTTCTATTCGTTTCCTATGATCTCAAGGGACATGTCAATAACAGAGATGATGTATTTCAATCGCGAAATATCTTTTCCGCAATTTTTGAACCTGAAGAACTCAGGAAATTCGAAATTGTCAAAGAAGAAAAGTTGCATTATACGGAAAACTATACTAATTTGAATCATCTGTAGAAATGATATACATGTGACGGAAATTGTATACCTTGGTTAAAATAGGAATTCAGTGCTTTAATTTTATGAGTAGAAGTGATAAATTCACCCAAGAATATATATATATATATATATTTTGAGAAAATGTGTAATTAATAAAGCCCTTTTACCGAGAAGATTTAACCCTTCCTGGCCTGGACGATTTGGGTGTATCGCAGCCTGGTGGGGGGGTGCAGGGCTGAAAGTGCCCCTCCCCCTATATATTTTCTCTACCACTAAGGCTAGAGCGCTGAAACTTACCACGCAGTATCTTGGGTTCAAGCTCTACCAGGAAATGTAAAAAAAATCCAAGATGGGCGCCAAGATGACGTCACAGTGACGTCATCTTCTCGGAAGCCATTGTTCGGCCTTTTTGAGGTCGATTTTTCGAAATTTTCATTTTTCCGATTCTCTCTCGAAAAAAATAAAATAAAATATAGAATAATTAGTCTTGCATAAATAAAATACTTTCAAGGCTTTTTAGGCAAGGAAAATGTGAAGAAATGAAGCGAAAAGATTGAAAAACACGACTTTCGCGGATATCACATGGCCGCCATTTTGATCCTCTGCCCGGGGGTATATAAAAATAGGCGCAAAATGACCCCAATAAGATAAGCTTTAAAGTCAACAAGTTTCAGCCTCCTCGGTTTTGTCGTTTCGGAGCAGCAGAGAAAAGTTCACTCGGGGCGGGTGGGGGAGGGGGGAGTGCCCCCCCCAGGCCAGGTAGGGTTAAAAAGCGCACGATGTTTTGGTGATTCAGTCACGGACTAGATTTAACCCCTGTGATGATCCAATCGCGTTTTCCTCTCGAGGAAAACAATCTTATCATCCTGGGGTCCTGTATGTTAGTAAGAGATGTCATATAAGAATAATCAGATTGAAACTGAGCAGCAAAAAAATAGACAAGCAACACTAGTCAACAGTCATGTCCGTTTCAGGTGATTCCGTCACGACATTTAGAGGCATGATTTACTGAAAAATGCTGGATCATCCGTGGATTTTTCATGGATCCGTGAACAGATGTGATATAGACTAGCAAACTAAACATAAAACTGCATGGGTATGACCGCGGAACTTCGGAGTACATGGCTTTGAATAAAAAAAAGTCTTCCCAACGGTGATTCCGTCACGGTGGAATTCATGTATTAGGTCTTGTGTTTACAAACAATTTGGCCGAAATGGTTGAAAAAATTACAAAGTACTGTGGCCCATTAGGGCCATTGTCGTTTTCTTTCGATTTCCTATGTTTTCTTCTATTTTCGAAGAAACCAACTTAATTTTCTAGGTTTTCTTTGTATTTTCCAAGAAATCAACTGAATTTTCAGCGAATTCATAGCAATATTCTGCGAATTTTCCGTGTTCAACGACATAAAAACAGAGGCAAAGTCGAAGAAAAATCGACGAAATTCTTAAAAAACATCAAATGTAATTTCCTCCGCGGATATAACATTTTCTCCGCGGATATAATCATTTTCACCGCGGATATAATATTTCCTCTGCGGATATAATATTTCCCCCGCGGATATAATCATTTCCTCCGCAGATATAATATTTCCTCCTCGGATATAATATTTCTTCCGCGGATATAATATTTCCTCCGCTGATATAATCATTTCCTCCGCGGATATAATATTTCCTCCGCAGATATAATCATTTTCTTCGTGGATATAATAATTTTCTCCGCGGATATAATATTTCCTCCGTGGATATAATATTTTCACCGCGGATATAATCATTTCCACCGCGGATATACTATTTCCTCCGCGGATATAATATTTCCCCCGCGGATATAATCATTTCCTCCGCGGATATAATATTTCCTCCGATGATATCAATAATTTTCTCCGCGGATATAATATTTCCTCTGCGGATATAATCACTTCCCCCGCGGATATAATATTTCCTCCGCAGATATAATCATTTTCTTCGTGGATATAATCATTTTCTCCGCGGATATAATATTTCCTCTGCGGATATAATATTTCTCCCGCGGATATAATCATTTCCTCCGCGGATATAATATTTCCTCCGCGGAAATAATATTTCCTCCGCGGATATCAATAATTTCCTCCGCGGATATAATTAATTTACTCCGCGCAAGAAATCCACGTGACTTTAGTACTAGGAAGACGGCAAATTCATTAGCATTTTTGAGGCTGAGGAGTGAGGTTGATGTGGAGGTGACGTCACGATGACGTCACTATAACGTCACTTCCGGGTCAAACGTCACATCTGGTCACGTGGCATCCGGGCCACATTCTGTGACGCCACGATGGCGTCACTATGACGTCACATCCGGTGACATCCGGGTCAAAGGTCACATCCGGTCACGTGGCATCCGGTGACATCCGGGTCACTTTCTGTGTCGTCACTTCCGGACACGTGACTGCCCAGCAAGAGTTATCTGGCCCTACATAAGACCCCAGTGACTTCCAATGTTAATCTCATCCCTGTATGGGAAAGGGTTGGTCATATTTTTTTTCTTGTGGATTTTACTATGGGTTGTGGTACCTTGTTTTCTTCTGTAGAACACGATGGGAAGGGCCTCGAGGCCACACGTTAACCTTTTTTGAAAAGTGCTGATGACGCATGCGCAGTAGGCAGGCAGATCGAGGTGGACGTTTTGGGGTCTAGGTGGACCCATAATTGTGCGATTGGGTTGTGTGAGGTATCAGTTTGAAGCATTCGTGGAGGAGCGTCCAACTGGATGGATGTGGGGTGGAAATATTGTCAAAGAGAGTATTTGAATGAACGTTTGGTGGTCAAGGTGGACCAATAATGGTTCGATTAGGCTGTCGGAGGTGTCATCGTGAAGCTCTTGTGGGGGAGCGTCCGACTGGACTAGTGTGTCGTCCGTTTTCAACATTCAGCGCGTGCGCAGACAGGGAATTGTGGGGGAAAAGGGCACTGGAAGGGACGTTTTGGGGTCGAGGTGGAGAGCGTATCGGTTTGAAGCTCTCATGAGATGGCGTCCAACTGGACTGGTGTGGAGTAAAAGTAGCGCAATGGTGCACAGTAGAAAAAGAGTATGGCAATAGGCGTTTTGAGGTCGAGGTGGGCCCATAATGGGCGTACTGGGTCGGGGAGGGTATCCATGTGAAACGCGCCTTCAGTCATAGGTGGGTGCATGTTTTCGGACTTTACCCCTAAAATGACCCTATCAACAATATCTGGAGGGGTTAATATGGTTCCAAGCTGCCTGCCGAGATATGCAGATTGGGTTAGCTGGTGTATGTTTTCCCTGGAAGTAAAAAGCGGAATACGTAACCCCAAATGCCAAACTTCATTCTAAAGTATTATCGGGGTCACTGATGACGAATCAGAGGTCAGAATTGACCTTGATATCGACCTTGACCGCGAAATCGAGTATTGAACATTTGGATAACCGATTTCAAGGCGTTTCTGCAGGTCAAAATTACACTTTTACCGATTAGCCTGAAAATTGGCATATAAGTATTGTCTAGTTCACTGATCACGAATCCGAGGTCAGATTTCAGATTAATCTTGACCTTGACCTACTTATGGTGGTTGGAAAAAATTGAATAAATGTACGATTTTTTTTTTACAATAGTAGATGAGGTCAGCGGTCACTGTCTTTTTGATATGTGAGGAGCCTATATGGCCTTTCAGTTAACATATGACCTTGAACTTGACCATGACCTCAAATTTGAAAAAATAGCATACCTATTCGGAATGACTATAATAATTTTTAAATTTCGGGATCAATGTCAAAGTCGATGTCATTGTTCAAAGGCAAAGGCCACGGAGTCGTCACATATCAAAAGGTCGAGGTCATCCGCCTATATCTTGTGACCTTCAGACAAGGTGAAAATCATGCGGGTGGGAAAGCCCGCGGACCCTCCGCTAACCTTCTGTAAAGAAGCTTAACCCTCGAGCGAAAACTTTTCGGCCCAAGGGTTAGAGAAAGAAAAGAGGGTTGGCGGAGGATTTGAGGTCATAGCGGGGGTTTGGCGAGCCCCGTATGAAGAGGCGGAAAACCTCTCTAAACCTGGTGAAATGAAGCAAACGTCCATCGAATAGTAGCGGACGTTCGCGTTCATCCACTAGTAGAGGACGTTCGGTTCCATTTCGTTGGACGCGAATCTGGCTTAGGAGCACAGACTGAGGCTAATGGTGTACGAACGACCTTATATGACCAATCACTCGCTCTCACTCACTCTCACTAACTCACTTGCTCATTCATTCACTCAATCACTCACTCACTCACTCATCCTCGTTAGTGCGTCAATGCGTTAAGACGGGCATTGGGTACGCCTCACGGGCGTTGTTCACTCACCCACTCACTCAGCATCGTTAGTGCGTCCATGCGTTAAAACGGGCGTTAGGCACGCCTCACGGGCGTTGGGCACGCATTATTTACTCACTCACGCATACATTTTTACCCAGGAGGGGGAGGTAACGCTACCATGGTAGATCAACCTACATCCCCAGCATGCCTGACATCATGAGTTCGCGATACACCCCACGCCCACGAATCGCCTATATAGGTTAGTGTATAAGGGTACCCTCTTCTCAATGGCGCACCTGGGCGACGCTGCACTTTCTCTACTATAGCTGCTCGCCTATTCGCACAATAAAAGTCCTTCTTTTCCGCACGTGGGGCTTTACGTATTCCGCGTTTTACTTCCGGGGAAAACATACACCCGCTAACCCAATCTGCAAATCTCGGCAGGCCGCTGGGAACCATATTAACACCTCTAGACCTGGTTGATAGGATCATTTTAGGGGTAAAGTCCGTGTTTCATTTCGGAGAAAAGATGCACCCACCGATGATTGATCGGCCTGAAGGCGCGTTTCACGTGGATACCCTCCCTGACCCAGTACGCCCACTATGGGCCCAACACTTTTCCTACTGCGCAGGCGCATCATTGCGCTACTTTTACTCCACACCAGCCCAGTTGGACGCTACCTCATGAGAGCTTGAAACTGATATGCTCCCCGACCCATTCGCACCATTATGGGTCTACCTCGACCCCAAAATGTCCATTCCAGTGCCCTTTCCGCCACAGTTTTCTGTCAGCGCATGCGCAGTGTTGAAAACGGACGACACACTAGTCCAGTCGGACGTTCCCCCACAAGGGCTTCACGATGACATCTCCCACAGCCTAATCGAATCACTATTGGTCCACTTCGACCCCCAAACTTCCATTCAAATACACTCTTTGACGATATTTCCACCCCACATCCATCCAGTTGGACGCTCCCCCACGAATGTTTTAAACTGATACCTCACACAACTCAATCGTGTCACTGTGGGCCCACCTTAAACCCAAAACGTCCACCTCGATCTGCCTGCCTAATTCGCATGCGTCATCAGCACTTTTCAAAAAAGGACAACGCATGGCTTCGAGACCCTCCCATCATGTTCTACAGCTCGACATGGGGAAATCAAGGTGTAGTAACAACCCGTAGTAAAATCCACAAGAAAAAAAAATACGACCACCACTTTCCCATACATGCATGAGATTAACATTGGAAGTCACTGGGGTCTTAGGTAGGGGCAGATAACTCTTGCTGGGTCGTCAGGTGACCGGAAGTGACTCACAGGAAGTGGCCCGGATGTTACCGGATGCCACGTGACCGGATGTGACCTTTGACCTAGATCGATTTCACCGGATGTGAAGTCATCGTGACGTCGCCCGTGAGTCGTGCCTAACGCCCGTTTTAACGCATGGACGCACTCCTCAGCCTAAAAAATGCTAATGAATTTGTCGTAATGAAGCTACGTGGATTTCCTCCGCGGAGGAAATTAATTGTATCCGTGGAGGAAATGATTATATCGGCGGAGGAAATATTTTACCCGCGGAGGAAATGATTATATCCGTGGAGGAAATATTATATCCGCGGAGGAAATGATTATATCCGCGGAGGAAATATTATATCCGTGAAGGAAACGATTATATCCGCGGAGGAAATATTATATCCGCGAAGGAAATATTATATCCGTGGAGGAAATGATTATATCGGCGGAGGAAATATTATATCCGCGGAGGAAATGATTATATCCGTGGAGGAAATATTATATCTGCGGAGAAAATGATTATATCCGCGGAGGAAATATTATATCCGTGAAGGAAATGATTATATCCCCGGAGGAAATATTATATCCGCAGTGGAAATATTATATCCGCGGAGAAAATATTATTATCCGCGGAGGAAATGATTATATCCGCGGAGGAAATATTATATCCGTGGACGAAATATTATATCCGCGGAGGAAATATTATATCCGCGGAGGAAATATTATATCCGCGGCGGAAATATTATATCCGCGGAGGAAATTACATTTGGTGTTTTTTCAAGAATTTCGTAGATTTTTCTTCGACTATGTCTCTGTCTCTACGTCCTGGAACATGAAAAATTCGCAGAATATTGCTAGGAATTCGCTGAAAATTCAGTTGATTTCTTGGAAAATACAGAGAAACCTAGAAAATTAAGTTGGTTTCTTTGGAAATGGAAGAAAAACACAGGAAATCGAAAGAAAACGACAATGGCCCTAACGGGCCACCGTAACAAAGATAAATTAAAAGATATTGTTACACTTATAAAGATATGGTCCAAAAGAGGATTGACTCCACTAGGACGAAATGTCATTTTAAAAAGCTTGTTGTTGCCGAAACTCTACCATCTATTTTCCTCTCTTCCAAACCCACCCGAACCACTTAGAGATGAATTCCAGAAACGCTGTTTTGAATTTGTTTGGAACTCGAAACCTGATCAAAATTTCCAGAAAAGTTTCTGTTAAACCACTTGATCATAGAGGTTTAGATAATCCTATTGTTAATATGTAATCCAGGCACAAAAAATATCGTGGATTAAAATATTACAAGCTGATAATCCCAAATGGGGTAATATTTTGAAATTGTATATGGCAAAGAATATAGACCGAAAAGGAGATGGTTCAGCATTCTTAAGAACTACTGTGATACCAACGATGGAAAACGTATTTTGGAGGGACACGCTTCTAGCCTGGACATACTTTCAAGTAAAACTAGAACACAAGGACTGTCAAGGAAACTCCCTTCCCTTCCCCGTCGTGATATAGCTGAAAAAATGTTGAAAGCGACGTTAAACCCTATTCACTCACTCACTCACCTGTCAAGGAAACGGAAGTTATTTCCTTATTACTTATTCCCGTTTCGATATTCTAAATCGCGCTATGTGAATGTAGTAACCTTCATGAAAATCGATGTATTTCGACAACCATTACGTCTTTCATAACACAAATGGAACCATTTTTTCCACAATAAATTTTCTTTGCTGTGAATATAAATTTGAGAAGAATACTTCAAAATGTGTACTATTAAGGATATTTCTAAAGGGTCGTAGTAAAATCTGTGTACATTCCACAATATTTTACTAGTCACTTTTTTCGATTTGTTGCTCCCAATCACCCAAAAATCGAATTTGTGCCACTTTTAGAGTGGTCTAGATATATTCCTAATACATTTATCTATCTTTCTGCCTCATTTTTGAGTTTTTAAATTGGAGCTGCCATACCCTCCGAGACAGCGCTAAATGGGTATTATCTGGATATTTTATACTTTACACCGACTGTATTTGTTGCTCCCAATCAGCCAGAAATCGAATTTGTGCCACTTCTAGAGTGGTCTACATATCTTCCTAATACATTTATCTATCTTTCTGACCCATTTTTGGGTGTTTATATTGGAGTTGCCATACCCTCCGAGACAGCGCTAAATGGGTATTATCTGGATATTCTATACTTTACACCGACTGTATTTATTGCTCCCAATCACCCCGAAATCGAATTTGTGCCACTTTTAGAGTGGTCTAGATATCTTCCTAATGCATTTATCTATCTTCCAGACACATTTTTGGGTGTTTAAATTGGAGCTGCCATACCCTCCGAGACAGCGATAAATGGGTATTATCTGTATATTTTTATAATTTACACCGACTCTATTTGTTGTTTCCAATCACCCAGAAATCGAATCTGTGCCACTTTTAGAGTGGCCTAGATATCTTCCTAATAAATTTATCCATCTTTCTGACTCATTCTTGGGTGTTTAAATTGGAGCTGCCATACCCTCCGAGACAGCGCTAAAAGGGTATTATCTGGATATTTTTATAATTTACACCGACTCTATTTGTTGCTCCCAATCACCCAGAAATCGAATCTGTGCCACTTTTAGAGTGGCCTAGATATCTTCCTAATAAATTTATCCATCTTTCTGACTCATTCTTGGGTGTTTAAATTGGAGCTGCCATACCCTCCGAGACAGCGATAAATGGGTATTATCTGTATATTTTTATAATTTACACCGACTCTATTTGTTGTTTCCAATCACCCAGAAATCGAATCTGTGCCACTTTTAGAGTGGCCTAGATATCTTCCTAATAAATTTATCCATCTTTCTGACTCATTCTTGGGTGTTTAAATTGGAGCTGCCATACCCTCCGAGACAGCGCTAAAAGGGTATTATCTGGATATTTTTATAATTTACACCGACTCTATTTGTTGCTCCCAATCACCCAGAAATCGAATCTGTGCCACTTTTAGAGTGGCCTAGATATCTTCCTAATAAATTTATCCATCTTTCTGACTCATTCTTGGGTGTTTAAATTGGAGCTGCCATACCCTCCGAGACAGCGCTAAATGGGTATTATCTATATATGTTTATAATTTACACCGACTCTATTTGTTGTTTCCAATCACCCAGAAATCGAATCTGTGCCACTTTTAGAGTGGCCTAGATATCTTCCTAATACATTTATCCATCTTTCTGACTCATTCTTGGGTGTTTAAATTGGAGCTGCCATACCCTCCGAGACAGCGCTAAAAGGGTATTATCTGGATATTTTTATAATTTACACCGACTCTATTTGTTGCTCCCAATCACCCAGAAATCGAATCTGTGCCACTTTTAGAGAGGTCTACATATCTTCCTAATACATTTATCTATCTTCCTGTAGGTCAATTCTCTGTCTAGTGTCGAAGTTAGAAAATAGATAACATAAAAAAGTTCATGACTTCTATGACCAAATGCGACTAGTATTCAGCTCCAATTTAAACACCCAAAAATAGGTCAGGAAGATAGATAAATGTATTAGGAAGATATCTAGACCACTCTAAAAGTGGCACAAATCCGATCTCTGGGTGAATAGGAGCAACAAATAGAGTCGGTTTAAATGATAAAAATTCAGATAATACCCATATAGCGCGGTCACGGAGGTTATGGCAGCTCCCATTTAAACACCCAAGAATGAGTCAGAAGGATAGATAAATGTATCAGGAAGATATGTAGACCGCTCTAAAAGTTGCACAAATTCGATTTCTGGGTGATTGGGAGCAACAAATACAGTTGGTGTAAACTGACCATATCGAGATAATACCCATTTAGCGCTGTCTCGCAGGGTATGGCAGCTGCAATTTAAACGCCCAAAAATGAGTCAGAATGATAGATAAATGTATTAGGAAGATATGTAGACCACTCTAAAGGTGGAAAAAATTCGATTTCTGGGTGATTGGTAGCAACAAATACAGTCGGTATAAATTGACCACATCGAGATAATACCCATTTATCGCTGTCTGGGAGGGTGTGGCAGCTCCACTGTAAACACCCCAAAATGGGTCAGAAGGATAGATAAATGTATTAGGAAGATATGTAGACCACTCTAGAAGTGGCACAAATTCGATTTCTGGGTGATTGGGAGCAACAAATAGAGTAGGTGTAAATTATAAAAATATCCAGATAATACCCATTTAGCGCTGTCTCGGAGGGTATGGCAGCTCCAATTTAAACACCCCAAAATGAGTCAGAATGATAGATAAATGTATTAGGAAGATATCTAGACCACTCTAAAAGTGGCACAAATTCGATTTCTTGGTGATTGGGAGCAACAAATCGAGTCGGTGTAAATTATAAAAATATCCAGATAATACCCATTTAGCGCTGTCACGGAGGGTATGCCAGCTCCAATTTAAACACCCCAAAATGGGTCAGAAAGATAGATAAATGTATTAGGAAGATATGTAGACCACTCTAGAAGTGGCACAAATTCGATTTCTGGGTGTATGGGAGCAACAAATAAAGTCGGTGTAAATTATAAAAATATCCAGATAATACCCAATTAGCGATGTCTCGGAGGGTATGGCATCTCCAATTTGAGCACAAAAATGGGTCAGAAAGATATATAAATGTATTAGGAAGATATGTAGACCACTCTAAAAGTGGCACAAATTCGATTTCTGTGTGGTTGGGAGCAACAAATACAGTCGGTGTAAAGTATAAAATATTCCGATAATACCCATTTAGCGCTGTCACGGAGGGTATGCCAGCTCCAATTTAAACACCCCAAAATGGGTCAGAAAGATAGATAAATGTATTAGGAAGATATCTAGACCACTCTAAAAGTGGCACAAATTCGATTTCTGGGTGATTGGGAGCAACAAATCGAGTCGGTGTAAATTATAAAAATATCCAGATAATACCCATTTAAAGCTGTCTCGGAGGGTATGGCAGCTCAAATTTAAACACCCAAAAATGGGTCAGAAAGATAGATAAATGTATTAGGAAGATATGTAGACCACTCTAAAAGTGGCTAGTAAAATATTGTGGAATGTACACAGATTTTACTACGACCCTTTAGAAATGTACTCAATAGCACACATTTTGAAGCATTCTTCTCAAATTTTTTGTCACAGGGAAGAAAATTTATTGGAGGAAACATGGTGTCAAAAACATGGTGTTGTGAAAAACATAATGGTTGTCGAAATATATGGATTTTCATGAAGGTTACTACTTTCACATAGTGCGATTTAGAATATCGAAACGGGAATAAGTAATAAG
>JAVTVY010000159.1:0-33025 GCA_036873755.1 Hanleya hanleyi
CAAGGAGTCATTCATACTAAAAAATGAAAAGTTATGATTCATAACGTTTGAAGTTTTCGTAAGTAGACTAAAGTGACAAAATAACCTGTTACAGTTGTTCGAATGTCGTGGTGTAGTGGATACGCACCTCGCGCCTCGAAATTTTCTTTTACCGAGTTTGAAACCCAGGAGGGCAACATGTGTGACGTCGACAAGTTATTTCAATCTTTCTCATTTTTGTTAAAAAAAAACAATTGCATTCAGTATGTCTGAAATAAGATTTTAGGCTATCAGTATGAACCAATTAAAAGTAAAATAAATATTGTTTACCGATAACACGATACCGCGTGCACATTACGGGCGAGTAAAACGTTGAAATCGAACGACCAGTATATATACTCGCCTAAATTGTGTATTTATTCTCCAATGTGTGCATGTAAAATCGACTGCAACGTGGTGAAATTGTTAAGGGCTTGGTACCCAACATATGTGAAGTTGTACATGACATTGTGATTGACAGATGGAGAGAAGAAATGTACATTCCTATGAGTCGGCTGGCTGTGGGCAAAAACCCCGCCTTACAATACCATCTCCTTTAGGGCGATGACCTACAGAATGGGTTTTCCCAGCAAAACCCCAGCATAGAGCATTATGACGACATCAGGGACCACCAAGTCTCAACTTCCTTGGTGTGAATGGATTAATACATACACCTGAGATCGATGCGTTAGTGTTATATAATAGCATGGTACAATCTCTCACAAAATGTAAAAAAACTTATGCTAGGGCGTTAAGGCATTAGGATTAAGGTGTTATTGGATGTCCGCTGCTGGTATTGGTAAATCAAAGTAATGAACTTTTTGAATGATATGTGTTGTTGCATTCATATTGATGTAATAGGAGAAAAAAACAAGCAGAAAAAATGTAGATTGGTGTGCATTTTTTAGCTGTAGGCAACGTTGAGTGGACTAACCCATGCTACATTTGATAACCTAGAAAGCATAGGGAATAGTCCTAGATTTTGAAGCATATTTATGAAAAATTCATATAAATAGTACCGTATTTAACTTTTTCTTATATACTGTTTGCAGATAATCGCAATGGCAAAATTCATCAAATTGGCTCACTGATGACGAACGTCGGAGTTTCGACTGTTTTGATAAATATGGCGACCTCCGTTTTCCGCTGGTACAGTCTCTGACCGAATTTGGACGTAAAATGTTTAACATGTACAATGAAATAGCAAAGAGAAATTAATAAAAACAACAAGGAGTTAAAAGAATATATATTGTAGGACACAATCTGATAAAAACAATTCATTTTACGGATGTTTAGCACATAAATTCACGCAAAGTTGCATGACAGTGAATTTGTGTTTTTCATTAAAATCGTACGTCATTTAGCCCCTGAGCTGAACTCCCTATTTTAAAGGCAATCCCTATCTCTTAACCCAGGAAAGTGAGATAATCCAATAGGAAAAACAGGCCAAAAGCCAAAAATCAACAGCAGACATCCTTAAGGCGTTGAGATAGGGCATTAAGGTGTTAAGATAGGGCGTTAAGGCGTTACTTTACAACTCAAAGGGCACAGGGCAAATATACTGGGTTTCTGCTTTCTCTACTACTTAGGGACAACTGGATCAACAACAACAACATTCCCATTTCTTTGACTCACCAGGTGTAAAGTCGGTGTTCCACTTTATTCCGGGGAAAATTTTCACATGCACCCACTTTCCCACCCTGCACTTCTCGGCAGACCACGATCCGCTGGGAAGCGATATTAGCCCATCTAGACATCCTGATTGATAGGGGTTTTCCATATTTAGGGATAAGGTCCATGTTTCCGGATCTTTTCCGGGAAAAGTTTTACATGCACCTACCCATTACTTGATCGGCATGGAGGAGCGCTTCACATGGATACGCCGCAAAATCGCGTAGGCCCACTATTGGCCCACCTCGACCCCAAAACGTCCATTCAAATGCCCATTTCCCACAATTATCTACCTAGCTGCGCATGCGCACCATAGCTGTACTTTCACTTCACATCAGTTCAGACAGATGCTCCCTCATGAGTGCTTCAAACTGATACTCCACACGACCCATTCGGACCAAGGATGGTCCACCTTGACCAGGCATGCCTATGCAGTGATGTCACGGAAGTGACGTTATCCGGGACGCTGCCTGACGTCATTACCTTCACCCTCAATACTAAGAAATTTACCCTTTATATGCTACTGAGTGACGTCATTACGACAATTGTGTCATTAGTAGTTGCTTTTACAAATTCTCTTACTTGCGACATCGGGACATCGGGACATTAACCGTTAACAGTGTCAACAGCTAAGGTCACAACAGCTAAGGTCACAACAAAGCACCAATTAAGTCAGAGGACCAGTAATTATTTCATGGGAATACCTGTACATCTCCGTTTCCATGCGGAGTTAGTAACTTCTCACCAGGTTTGAAACTTCGTTTAAGGACATGTTTATCATAGGTTATTTTCATATCTTTTTTGCTGACTTTAAATTTGACATGGCCAAATCTCGTGCTTTGGTCAACCTGGTGCGAAAGTCAGACACATATTGTAAGAGACTACATGAGTCTAGATCACTGTCTAGGAACTTTTCCATTAGCAGTTTAAGTGGTCCTCTAACTGTATGACCAAAGACTAATTCAAATGGACAGACTATCTGACAGCAAACAATAACAAATGTATGCCTTCATCCCAGTCTTTCTCAGTGTCAAAACAATAAGTCCTAATCATGTTCTTTAATGCTTGGTGGAATCTTTCTAATGCGCCTTGGGGTGGTATGCCGATGATTTGTACTGCTTTATTCCCAATTCATGCATGACTTGTTGAAAGATTCCTGACATGAAATTAGATCCCTGATCAGACTGAACAGACTGTGGTAGGCCGACAAGTGTGAAAAACTTAACTAAGGCCTTAGCAATAGTTTTTGCCTTAATATTCCGTGAAGGAATGGCCTCCGGGAACCTGGTTGAAGCACACATGATTGTTAACATGTATTGATTGCCTGACCTTGTTTTTGGTAATGGACCAACACAATCTATAATCACCGGGACCCTACTAAAGGCTTCCCCAAAGGCAGGGATTGGTTGTAGAGGGGCCTTTGGTATGGTTTGGTTAGGTTTTCCTACCATTTGACATGTGTGGCATGACCTACAAAATTCCGTAACATCTTTCTTAAAATTGGCCAATAGAAATGATTTAGAATTTTGTAGTCTGTTTTGTTAACACCTAAATGGCCTGCAAGAGCTAGTCTGAGGATATCTAAACGGTGTGAGATATCATTCATGGGATGTTTCTTTGTTTATAGAGTTGCTTGAATTTCTCATTAAAAATATCTATGTGAAATTTGGCAGCACAATATATCAGCAGCATATAGGTATTCCAATGGGTACTAATTGTGCACCCCTGTTGGCTGACCTGTATCTGTTCTCTTATGAATATGACTATATGCAGGCGCTTTCAAAAACCGATCCATTCAAAGCCCGTTCCTTCTCATTCACCAAACGCTATATAGACGATCTTCTCGCTGTGGATAATCGCTATATAAATGATGCAGTGAAGGATGATGCAGTGAAGGCTATATGATGCAGTATATATATATGATATATAAATGATGCAGTGAAGGCTATATAAATGATGCAGTATCCACCTTCACTGGATTTTGAAACTACAGGTAGTCCTACAGGCACATCTTATTTAGATCTCTATCTCTATAAAAATGAAGCGGGCATTCTCTCTCGTCGACTTCATGACAAAAGAGATGATTACAATTTCGACATCGTAAACTATCCCTTTCTGGATAGTAATATTCCAGTGGGACCTGCATATGGCGAATACATATCTCGCTTAGCAGCATTTGCTAGATCCTGTGTTAAATGTGATGATTTTAATCAACGTCACAAAACATTGTTGCAGAAACTTATAAAACAGGGCTATTCCACCAAGCGCCTCCACTCAAAGTTTCTCAAATTTGGCGATACATATCGCATGCTGATAGCAAAATACGAACGTAGCGTGCAAGATCTATGGCGCTACGTTTCGTAACTTGTGTCTAGTTCCGCTTGACCCGGGGCTAGGGGCCGTAAGAACCCATGTACTTCAAGATCCTCATGGTACTCATATGAACAGTCACAATCAAAGCGTGACTGAGATACATCATTCTTTAGATGACGACTTTACAACGAATATTATGGATTAAGAATACTGATCAGCGATACGGATTTGATATTTTTGGAACATCACGATGTCTTGCCGGCATCATTGAAAACTGCCTATGTTTATGTATACTATGATTGTCTTTTGAATTTGGTGCTAATACTGTTATATGGAATAAGGAATAGGTCTTTGGATTATGGACGCGGATATTCTCTAATGGACGACGGCTGACTTATGAATGACGGACCAGACGCTTGTAATTTTAAATATGACGTCATAGATGACGTTTGTTTAGCTCATACTTTCGTGTGTTTAAATGATGAGGCTGATAAGCCACATTTTGATAGCAAATTGGAATGTTCTAATGAAAAAAATTTAAAAATCACAGCTGGTTAATGAACAGCATAGTCACAATCAAAGCGTGACTGAGATACATCATTCTTTAGATGACGACTTTACAACGAATATTATGAATTAAGAATACTGATCAGCGATACGGATTTGATATTTTTGGAACATCATGATGTCTTGCCGGCATCATTGAAAACTGTTGACCGCTTCTCTCTTGCAGGAAACAAGCCTATGTTTATGTATACTATGATTGTCTTTTTGAATTTGGTGCTAATATTGTTATATGGAGTATGGAATAGGTCTTTGGATTATGGACGCGGATATTCTCTAATGGACGACGGCTGGATTATGAATGACGGACTAGACGCTTGTAATTTGGTACCACAGTCTGATACTTTACTGCCCACTCATCATCAGGTGACACATCTGGCGGTCGCCATTTGCGCATAAGAACACTATTCTTACAAAAATAACACACAGGCTCTTGAGTTACATCACACTCATCTACTGCCCTGTCAAACAACTTGGAAATGTCCTTGTCACTATGCTGTTCATTAACCAGCTGTGATTTTTAAATTTTGTCATTAGAACATTCCAATTTGCTATCAAAATGTGGCAATCAGCCTCATCATTTAAACACACGAAAGTGTCAGCTAAACAAACGTCATCTATGGCGTCATATTTAAAATTACAAGCGTCTGGTCCGTCATTCATAAGTCAGCCGTCGTCCTTTAGAGAATATCCGCGTCCATAATCCAAAGACCTATTCCTTATTCCATATAACAGTATTAGCACCAAATTCAAAAGACAATCATAGTATACATACACATAGGCAGTTTTCCGATGATGCCGGCAAGACATCGTGATGTTCCAAAAATATCAAATCCGTATCGCTGATCAGTATTCTTAATCCATAATATTCGTTGTAAAGTCGTCATCTAAAGAATGATGTATCTCAGTCACGCTTTGATTGTGACTGTTCATATGAGTACCATGAGGATCTTAAAGTACATGGGTTCATACGGCCCCTAGCCCCGGGTTAAGCGGAATTAGACACAAGTTACGAAACGTAACGCCATAGATCTTGCACGCTACGCTCGTATTTTGCTATCAGCATGCGATATGTATCGCCAAATTTGAGAAACTTTGAGTGGAGGCGCTTGGTGGTGTAGCCCTGTTTTATAAGTTTCTGCAACAGTGTTTTGTGACGTTGATTAAAATCGTCACATTTAACACAGGATCCAGCAAATGCTACTAGGCGTGATATGTATACGCCATATGCAGGTCCCACTGGAATATTACTGTCCAGAAAGGGATAGTTTACGATGTCGGAATTGTAATCATCTCTTTTGTCATACAGTCGACGAGAGAAGGCTCGATTCAATTGTATAGAGATGTAGGTCTAAATACGATGTGCCTGTAGGGTTATCTGTAGTTTCCTTCAAATCCAGTGAAGGTGGATATATATCCTTCACTGCGTCATTTATATAGCGATTATCCACAGCGAAAAGATGTCTATACAAGACTTTTCAGAACCCTCAGCCAATTTACTCATGGCTCTAGTAACTGCACAAGCAGGATACAAACTTTAAATTTCGTCTTCAACTGGATCATGAATCTGATCCAAACAAGGTTTGTCAGTTACAATCGGGTTAACCCCGACCTTATCTCCCGCAAGATCATTGGCAAGAAGTAATTGAACACCCTCAAATGGTAAACTACTTTTAATACCCACCGTAACAGGTCCAGAAAACAAGTCGGAAGACAGATGAACGTTATGGAGCGGAACGGGTGTGTAATTTACAGAATCTACCCCTTTAATCAGGACATTACTGCCTGCAGATGAAGAATCAGAAAACGGCAAAATATCTGCCAACAAAAGAAACTGGGATGCACCCGTGTCTCGCAAAATCTTCACAGGAGTAGCATTAGAAAAATCACTTGAAAGTGACACAAAACCATTGTGGATAAATGGTTCAAAAATCTCCATAACAAGATTTGAAAACTGTCAACCTTATCCTTGATAGAATTAATAAGAACAGTGTCCTTGGCCATCTTAACGTCATATAAACTATGAACGTCACTAACCTGCTTGAGTAAAGATCTTGAAGTGAGGAAACACTAGGCTTTTGAAAGGCTTGATCTTATTTTCTTTTCAATTTAAAACAATCAGCCATTAAATGGCCGTCCCTCTTACAATAGCTGCAAACGGGAGACTTATTTTGATTGTTAAAAGTGGGTGACTGAGACTTTGTGTTTGACCTTTGACCTTTGTAACTGGGGTTGAAAGTTTTAGGCCTTGAGAAAGAACTATGTTTGTTACCTGAGAGATTAGACTGGAATGAACTTGGCTTAACAGCATTGACAAATGATAATTTGTGTTTCAGAGCGTATTCATCAGCAAATCGGGCTGCTTCGTCTAAAGTGTTGGCATTCTTTTCATCAAGAAATGTTCACCACCTATCAAATAACTGTTCTTTTGAACGAGCAAATTCTACATGAGTCTGAGAGTTTTCTTTTTCACAACTGCGAAACTTTTGTCTATAGGCTTCAGGAACTAATTCATAATCTTTAAGGATTAAATCCTTCACTATATCATAATTTGATGCTTGCTCTACCGTCAATTGAGTGTAAATGTCCCTTGCTTTTCCGACCAAAACACTTTGAAGAAGTACACAATTTTCTTTTGGCCAGTTTAAATTTTCAGCAATTTTCTCAAAATGCAGAAAATATTTATCAACTTCTTTTTCCTGAAATGGTGGGACGAGACGTATTTGACGAGCTGCATCAAATTTTAATTGTGATTGCACAGGTGCATCTGCAGGAGGACTTTGTCGCAACTGTAATTCCAAGTGTTTCTTTTCTAACTGAAACCGCCTATCTTTCTCTTCTCTCTCCAACTGAAACTGTCTTTCTTCCTCTTTCTCTCTTTCCTCTTTTTCTCTCTCTAATTTTTCCTCTTTTTCTCTCTCTAATTTTTCCTCTTTTTCTCTATCTAATTTTTCCTCTTTTTCTAATCTTTCTCTCTCTAATTCTCTGTCTAATTTTCATTTCTTTAATTCCAGCTGATATTGCAATTCTAATTTCTTTTTTCTCCAAATAATCACTTTCATCCCAAAGTTGTTTGCTAACAAAATGTTTAATAATGAGTTTCTTAATTTCTTGCTTTCTCCAAGATGTTTTAACTTTAATTTGTAGGAATTTACACAGCGCGAACGAATCCTCTTTGCGTAGTTCGTCAAATTCCTCCTGACTAGGCTTTGAAGCAAACTGTGCTGGGTCAAATGACATGCTGATAATATACTACTCCTCGACTTCACAAATTCAGACAATGTATAAATGTAGAACTATGTTGCAAAGCTGGAATGTAAAAAAAGCTCCCGGACAGGCCCCCGATTCCTGTTACGTCTAAAAGATAATAGGAAAAACGTAACAGAAAGCTTTTGTGAAATCAAAGATTAACAATCAAATATTTATTTATAATACTAAAATCATATACAAATTAACAAAAATGAAATATAGTCTTACTGTTCAATGCTATACCGGTGTATCTCTCAGAGTTCGTACTAACGTGCAGATCTCTATACAGTCCGTGCCGACGCACAGAAATCGCGTTCCTGTATTTTGATAGTCCACACCGCTCAGCTGTTGTCCAGTTTCCGCCAGTTCAATTACGTACATAATAAAGCGGTAAAAACACAGGAGTAATCTAACAGAAATATACAATCAAGCAGTCAGTAATCTCAGGCTAAGGTAATATCCAGTAGCACAGTCTAATGCACCCACATAGAAGCCGTTTGAATTCCCCTCGTAGAATGACTAATTCCACCGGTACAGCCTTGACGTATGTTCTAACCCAGATAAGATCACAACGACTTCTAGAAAGCTCGAAATTGATTAACCTACAAACAGTATGTACATAAGCGTATAGATGTGCAGATGGCGCTGTGTAGATGGCGCTGTGACACATTTACCATCGTCATACGGGTCTCTTCGTATTTCGGCCATTTGCAATCATGATAAATCGGTCACGACAGCTTCGAGAAAATTCAAGATGGATGACTCACATAATACGTAGCTCTATTATTCTAGAAATGTCCACATTGTCTAATTTTATACTGCAATACCATGACAATTTCCAGTCTCGATAATACTTTAAAAAACAAGTTTGGATCAAATACTCGAAACTAATGGAATTTTTATAAATTTCTTCGATTTTATTTTCTCTGACTTAAGATTTCGTCCTTAAATTCACGTTTGATTATCAAAGATTTAGTCATGCATCATGTGTGATTTATTTTCTCCGCAAATACAAGTAATTAGTGGTCCCCCAGTTGTGACAATAAGCGTCAACATGCTCGCTACCACTATTTTAGCTCATCTGGGCCTGGTTGTCCGTCGTGTGTCGTGCGTCGTCCGTAAACATCTTCTTCTCTGAAACCGCTTGGCTGATTAAGCTGAAACTTGGCACGCATGTTCCCCCCAGTGAGTACACCAGAATTTGTTCGTGCCGTGTCGATATGATTTTAAATATGGCTGCCATGGCGGCCATCTTGAATTTGCGAATTTGTGAAATCTTGTTATCATTATTTTTCGGATCTTTTTCAAATTTGGTACACCGGTTCCCCTTTGGGTCTACTTGTACAACATGTGTACTTTAGTCCAATTTGAATATCCAATATGGCCACCAGGCGGCCATCTTGCATTCCCCCTTGAAAATTTGTTATCGCGATTTCTCAGAAACTACTGCATAGATCTTTCTCAAATTTGGTACACAGGTTCCCCTTGGGATCTAGTTGTGCAAGATATCTTTTTGTGGTCGGACTCAAAAATCCAATATGGCCACCAGGCGGCCATCTTGGATTTCCCGATGAAACATTGTTATCGCGATTTCTCAGGAACTACCTCATGGATATTTCTCAAATTTCGTACACAGGTTCCCCTCGGGGTCTAGTTGTGCAAGATACCTGCGCTTCGATTCGAAAATCCAATATGGCCACCAGGCGGCCATCTTGGATTTCTCCATGAAACATTGTTATCGTGATTTCTCAGGAACTACTGCATGGATCTTTCTCAAATTTGGTACACAGGTTCCTCTTGGGGTTTAGTTGTACAGGATACTTTTTGTGGTCTGATTCAAAAATCCAATATGGCCACCAGGCGGCCATCTTGAATTTCCCCATGAAACATAGTTATCGCGATTTCTCAGGAACTACTGCATGGATCTTCCTCAAGATACCTTCTCAGCTCTGATTCGAAAATCTAATATGGCCACCAGGCAGCCATCTTGGATTTCTCTATGAAACTTTATCGTTATTTCTCCGGTACTGCATGGATCTTTCTCAAATTTGGTACACAGGTTACCCTTGGAGTCTAGTTGTGCAAGATGCTTTTTGTGATCTGATTCGATAATCCGATATGGCCACCAGGCGGCCATCTTGGATTTCCCCATGAAACTTTGTTATCGTGATTTCTCAGGAACTACTGCATTGATCTTTCTCAAATTTGATACACTGGTTCCCCTTGGGGTCTAGTTGTACAAGATACCTTTTCTGGTCTAATTCGAAAATCCAATATGGTCACCAGGCGGCCATCTTGAATTTCCCCATGAAACTTTGTTATCATGAAATCACAGGAATTACTGCATGGATCATTTAGTGTTCAGGGGGGACAACAAGTTATAAACTCATCTATTGCAGTTCTTTAGTAAAAATTTCCTACAGCTACTTTCTCCAGTTACAGCCAGATGAGCTACAGTGCCGTGGCACTATCTTTTGAGTGACTGAGTCGCCTGGCGACATTAGCTGGCGACCTGTGTCATCAGGAGTTGCTACACAGCAGCAATCAACGTTCAATCAGCCGAGTTGTCGATCCCAAAACCTGCATGGGAGGGGGGAGCGGAGAGACTCAATCTGGGTAAACCAAATGGTTTATTTCGCCATAGGAGCTCACTTTCTTCAATGGTTCAGTTGTACATTATTGAGAAAACAAAGAAGAGCCTGTCTGTTCACTGACCCGTGGCTTCAGCTGATCAGCTACTGGTTGTATAATTTCACTTAGCTCTTTTAATAACCCATTAGACTATTTTGAACTGGTGATAACTGACATAAACTTTTTGAGACGTGACGCTGTGAAAGGGTCCATACCATCTGAACGTGATGCTGTGAAAATTTTGTGCGAAACGGTCGTCAATATTCTACGAGATCCCATAAGCCAATCATAACAATTCCTGCCTTTTCGTCGGATATCTTCGACTGGCAAGATCTTTCGATATTGTCTACCGCCTGACGAAGCCAGACTTACTTAGATGGGCGGTGAAGACAAATCTAAGATTAAATTTGAGCAGTTTGGCTATCAAAATGGAATTATTCAAGACTTTGCAGGCCACAAAGACTGTTTTTCTATCAGCAAAGCCCCGAAAATGGCTAGAAAAGTTTTTTTCCATTCTAGCCCATGTTATTTTCAGGTGGTAACGGAAAATATATATTGGTAACGGTAAAGACATTGAATTCAAGACCATTTTCTTTTAACTAACCAGTTAGTTTTAGTTTCTTAATGAAAGTCGAGCTGCCTTTTTCTAAACATTCTTTTGATGTTTTTCAAGTTCCAAGAAAATTAATAAGCAGATTGTCCCTTCAATTTTCTCAATAACTGTGTCAGTTGACCAAGAAATTTGTTTTCTTTACCGTTACATTCCTGTCTTTACCATTATGGCATTTATAACGGTAAAGACAAGTTTGAGTAATGGTAAAGACAGATTATGTCAGCATGAGGCCGGCTGAACTGGATTAGTGTGTCATTCATGGTGAATTTATCTTGATATAATAATAATACTTTATTTCCATATGTGATACATGCAGAAACTATTAAGATATGGGACATGTACAATACTATGGCATTAGACATAAAACAAACATTACACACGTAAGACCATAACTATGCTTACAGACACCTGTGCTCGACATAAAACAGGTAGGACAAAACTATGACATAAAAACAGATAAAACAAACGCCATGACATGTAAAACAGGCACTATGATGTAAAAATCTATCAAACAAATGCTATATATGACATAAAAACCTACAAAACAAAAACTATATACACTTTCAGATTTCTTGTGCTTTGTTTGGTAACAATCATAAATAACCTAACTGATATAACTCAGCAACGGTAAAGACAGACAATAAGTGCGACACACACTTATTTTTTCAAATTTGTAGAAAACTTGTGCTCTCTTGCCGGAGGGAAAATGGCTGCCCACACAACCTGTTACATTTAACAATGACAGTGGTGCCCTCTATATGACATTTCTTGTGCTAAATTTCTCAAAATAAACTTTTCTGGTAACGGTAAAGACAGTTGAATAAATCCAATGTTTTTGTAATATTTTTCACATATCAATATATGTGAAATGAACAGGACTTTTATTATTATTCTCATATATATGTTTTACATATACATGTAGTATCCAACAGAAAGGTTCTTTTTATTAAATACTGTGTTTAAAAATTATTAACTTTCAAACTGCATTTACAACGGTAACGGTAAAGACAAATTCATTTTCAGATTTGAAACTTTAATCTTTCAAAGCAGTTATCTTTGCCAAATAGACATTTTACAATAGAGAAAAAATATAAAATGATTATGTGGCATTTCCAGCAAATCTCTGGCTGTAAAATGTAAAATGAACAAAATGTAAAAAAAAATATCTTTACCGTTATTTGTACATTTTCATGAAAATGGCCCAGATACTGTTTCCCGATAATGTCTTATTACATTGATCCATGTGCTCCTATGTGTATTTACTGGGGGGCGTGATTTTGTAGTTGTTTGACCAAGCTAGCCACCTCAGCCATCCCAAGCTAACCTACACATCTAACTCAGTTTTTGAATAATCACCAGGTTTTGAAAACTGCAACTTTTTACAAAGATATCTGAGGCTAATAAATGTGAAATGTCCCAAGGATAGGTCACTCCAGTACTATCCCAGGGAAGTCACACCCTTTGGAATGCTGTCCAAGGTACCCACCACAGTGTTTTTTTAGACAGGAATTTTTCATGTAAAATCTGATCAGGCCAGACTGGAGTGGGCAGGTAAAGTTAGCCCATGCACTGGCAACACAGTATCTTGAGCTTAGAGGATGTATTCAACCTCATTCTGACGTCACGGAAGTCACGAAAGTAAGCATTTTGTTTTTATTTCCTAGGAAATATCTAGTTAACATGGTTAAAAAAAATCCTTTGTGTTTGTAAATCTCCTATAATTAATTGAAATGAGACTGGATTCACATAGAATTAAAGGTCTTTATTGTGGTGGGTAAATCAACATCAAATTGTCACGGAAGTCACGCTGATTTGTCACGGAAATCACGCCATACATGTACATGTAACACATAACCTTGTATTTAACATTGCATTATTTCACATTTATGTTGGATCACTCTTGTTAAACAAAAGTGTTTTTTTTAACATTTCCCTCGAAATAGTTTGCCAGAATGCCACCAACACCTGCAAAAAGGCAGCTGAGGAGGAGGAAGAAATTGAATCAAGTGCATGAGGATTCGGCACAGTCCACAGTACATGTACCATTCATGGACTCCTCCCAAATTGTTATATTTAATCTATTGTTCTTTGGCTGCTAGGTGCAGCAGATAGATGACAGGAATCTTTGTCTGACCTTCCTGAACAGAATACGTATCAGCAACCATTGTCCATCTAAAGAGGACCACTCCTGGCACATGGTGGAGGATATTGTCTGTGCGATGCCTGACATAGTAGTTAACAATAGGGCCACCAACACTCTTGAGGCAGTCAGGGTCCAGACCACTATTTAAATTTACATTGGCGGCAATGTTAAAAGCTGCTAACGTAATTGCATCTCCCCGATTGATTAATTAAGTCTAGACTCCCATATTTCGGCAAGAAGTACCTTTATTCAAGTGCTACAACCGGACAGGCTTCTTGACGGGGGTCGCCCATCGAAATTTTGAGTTATGCGCGCTCGTACAAATGACGTCACAATTTGGCTTTTTTCTCTGCTTTCAGAAAGCGGTGCACAGGCACCCAAATAGTCCCTCTTAGCAACTCCTTATTAGGCCTTGAGTTAAAATCAAACTCACAGCGGAACCAAACACAATCACCCACCACTGGCCTTCAATTATTCCTCGCAACAGAGACTGGAAAAAATATTGAAAACAATTCACTTCTCTGGCA
The DNA here is from genome assembly GCA_036873755.1 of Hanleya hanleyi. Lineage (NCBI taxonomy): Eukaryota > Metazoa > Mollusca > Polyplacophora > Lepidopleurida > Hanleyidae > Hanleya > Hanleya hanleyi. The sequence goes on from JAVTVY010000159.1 coordinate 13,730, forward strand.
GAGGTTGCCTAAAGGCGGATCGGCACTATTTTTAATAGTGGGCTGGTACCTACTAGGAGCCTAGCTCTGATCATGCGAAAAATCAAAACTGTTTATACGAAATAGTCACACGCATTAGTGAAGCTTCATCTGTTAAAGGACCTGGTATGTTTACATGGGTAAATGGCCCAAGAACAGGTGCGGTAGAAGTGCCTAAAATAAAATATTGTATATACAAGAAATTGTTCAATTGGCATGAAGTACAATATTATATACTCAGAAAAATTTCAAGGCACTGAATCTCATGATTCTCGAGTAATAGGGTCGTGAAGTAGTACATTCGTGCAAAATAGTTGATTCTGAGATGAAAACAATTCTTATTGTTCTCTGTAAAAAATATGAAGATAAACGATAACCAGAACCAGATTTGATCTACGACTACGTATTGGAACAACGAGTATGCGGTATCAGGCTGGTTCTGGTTATCGTTTATCTTCATATGTTTATAGAAAGAAATATGAGTTGTTTTCGCCTCAAAATTGGCTATTTTGCACGAATGCATTATTTCACGGTCCTGTTATTCGAGAATGATGGGACTCGGTGCCTTGAAACTTTTCTGAGTATACAATATAATATTGTACTTCATGCCAAGTGAACAATTTGTTGTATATGCAATATTTTATTTTAGGCACTTCTACTGCACCTGTTCTGGGGTCATTTACCCATCTAAACATACGAGGTCCTTTTGACCGATATACATTTGACATTTTTCTTTCATGTGCAGAGGAATCTGCAACCAATAACATTTTGGAAATCTTTGATTATAAATCTGTATTTTGGATAACGTAAGTTTGTGTTTTGTGGTTTATGCTTTCTGAGTTAATGATAATAGTTAATAGGAAACAGAACTTTCACACACTGTTTCACTAGTGGAGCTGTACCCATGTACCCGTCACAGAAGTCACATTTTTATTGTCACGGAAGTCACGCACTTTCAATGCTCTGTCAGGACACCAGTTCACTAATCTAAGTATGATACATGTATCTTGTCTGATTTGAGAATCTTCAAACTTCCATGTGTGAGACAAAATGGTTGATCTCTCCTTGGAGGCTACAAACTAGACGAAACATTTACTCATACATTTGAGATTGTAGCGGTCATGGAAATCACGTTTTTCTTCTCTCATTTTTTGCAACGAATAACATTTTGGAAAACTTTGATTATAAAGTTGTATTTTGAATTCGGTTTGTGTTTTGTTGCTTATGCTTTGTAAGTTACTGAAAATAGTTCATAGGAAACGGAACTTTTACACATAGTTCAGTATTGGTGGGGCTGCTCGTCACGGAAGTCACATTTTTATTGTCACGGAAGTCACACGCTTTCAATGCTCTGTAAGGACACAATTTCACTAATCTATGATACCTTGTCTGATTTGAGAATCTTCAAACTTCCATGTGGTCTACTCTGTGAGACAAAATGGTTGAGCTCTCCTTGGAGGCTACAAACTTGATGAAACATTTAGTCAGTCAATAAATTTGAGATTGTAGCTGTCACAGAAGTCACGCTTTTCATCTCTCATTTTTCCATGAAAATGTATTAGAATTGAAAAAACTGTTAAGCGGAGGAGCTGTGAAAGGTCTACAAGGTATACAACATTTCAGATTTGTTCTGAAATTTAGAAGAGGTAGAATGATAAAACTCAAATTTGAGTAGCTTTTGTCACGGAAGTCACCTTGGAATGGCTGACCTGATTGGCTAACAAATGTACATGTAGTTAGAAATTCGCACGGGATTTATGTAGAGCTGATGTCAGTTATTGGCTTGAGTACTTAGAATTTTGTTTGATCGTTGCTATATAGCTGAAATATTGCTGAACGCGGCATTAAACCTTAATTCTCTCTCTCTCTCTCTCTCTCTCTCTCTCTCTCTCTCTCTCTCTATTATAATATTCCGTGGTATTATATCCGAATTTACTGAGATTGAGAAAGACCCCTCCCCCCCTCCCGCCCCCAGGTTTGGACTCCCCTCGTATGCAAATTTATGTACGGTGTAAAAGTTTATGTCAGTTATCACCAGTTCAAAATAGTGTAATGGGTTATTAAAAGAGCAAAGTGAAATTATACAACCCAGTAGCTGATCAGATGAATTAGCCACGGGTGCAGTGAAAGACAGGCTCTTCTTTGTTTTCTCAATATGTAGAAATTAACCATTGAAAAAGTGAGCTCCTATAGCGAAATACTCGATCGGGGCGCATTAATTTATAAAAAGCAGGCTAAACTTAACAATTGTTTTGTTTTTATTCCTTGCAGGTGCCTCAGTTATTTGTAAAAGGAAAACATTTAGGAGGTGAAAAGGAAATTCTGCTTCTGCACAACTCAGGGCAACTGAAGGAGATATTGACTTCAGTCAGTGCCTAGTGTACAATACACAGGGGGAAATTGTCCCGATGTCCTGCCCATGGTTTAGCCGCCCCACACTTTGTGCATTTTATGATCCAACACGTTACGCAACAGTGATGCAGAGGGACAAGTGGAAACCAAAAAAGAGTTGAGGGTAATTTTCTCGGCGGGTCACAGAGTAACAGTCAAACAACTCCTTGAAGGGATCACGAGCTGGAAGAAAACCGCAGATTATCAGACTTGCATCTTGTGATAATATGGTTGGTTATAATATGGTTGGCTGTTGTCTTCATCGATGCTGTGTTGGTTTGGTAAAACTACCTACACCGCTTCAAGGTCGTTTGAGTATACGAGATATTCTCATAGTTTCCAGGAGATGAATTAAATAAACATGTTCAAATCCGTGGACATAAACTGCGTCTTGTTTTTTTTTGCTGTTGTTCTTTGTTTCCTTTTTTTGTAATTTTTCTAGTGATTTAAGAGGTAGGCAATATACTATGTCGTATAAGCTGAATTAATCTCCTGTGATTGATTTGAATTCATATCGATAACCGTTTTTCCGCCCAACAAAATGTTGGGGTTTTTTAAGGGAACTTCGAACCCCTGATTCCACATAGATAATGTCTCAAAATGATATGTGGAATAAACGATTGTGGATTATGTAATTAGAGTATCTATATGTGTAGGCTATTAAACATCTATTCATGTTGTGACCGTACTAGTTGGAGTTTCAATATGTATCTAAAATCTATGATGGCCGAGATCACTTCGCCATCGTACGTCGAAAAAACAGAGCGATGGCGATAGAGCGATGGCGATAGAGCGAAGTACATGACTGGGCATGTTTCATAATCATGCATATTCATACGGTGATCATCGTACCTCCAACACAAGATAGCTCAACTCTAGTTATTATCAAGCGGGTTCATGAATACTAGGGGCCAGCGTCATACCACAGAGATTACACAGATAACATAGAGAGATAGACCGATAAAAAAGATATGTTTTGTTGTATACATGGACTAATTAAAACAATAAACATTGGCTAAAAGATCGACATAAGAATCTAATAAATAAAGCAGTGATATTCGCTATCTGGGTGAACATATATACATCTGGAACATTTGAAATCAAGTTTTGTAATTAATGCTGATCAACGCTTCTGAATACCCATAGTCTCGTAATGTTACGTCAAATTCAACTTCTAACTCCTCTGCAAGAAAAGATCAATTCGTCGATGCATAAGTTGAATTATTTGAAGTTGTGGGTGCCAACGCGACCATTTCCGCGTTTTTATCGAAAAAGAAAGGCGGATGTCATATGAAACTGATAATTCATTAAGATTGTGCTGATCGTTGCTGGACTTAACATTGAATCGGATAGAACAAACAATGAGAAAAAGTTGGTACTTGGCATAAAACTGCAATTTAAAACTAGTCGCGACAAATTTAGACCCGCGAAGGAAGAATTAAAGAGGTGGGTCGGGGTACACCCCCCAGGTAATTTTAGACTTATCTCACACGCTTCTCTACTAATTTTCGGCCCATTTCAAGGCACCCCCTCGTAATTATTGGGGGTGGGGAGACGAAGTGGTCCTTGGTCTCTGCTCTTTGAGACATTCTGTTCTTTGAGCATGGTGGGGATAAGGGGGGAGGCAAATCTTAATAAATTAATATCCTATCAACGCTCTATAATAATTGAACATTAATAAGCGTCAATCTCACTCCCCCCCCCTCTGTGTCATTATTCAAAGATATTTTTTTATATATATTCATAATGGCATGCCTTGAATCAACTCCGAGTGCGTTGATATTCAGTTTGATCGCCATGAAAATCTTGTACCGATAAATAACGTGAACACAAGGTAGAAAAAATGGCGACTCGTCTCGTTTTTGTGTGGTCATGCGCAGTAATGTACTTCACTCTATCGCCATCGCTCTAAAGCTCTATCGCCATCGCTCTATCGCTCTATGGCACGATGGCGAAGTGACGATGGCCCCTCTCGGCCACCATAAAAATCAGACATTATCGCCGCGAACGCACCACCTGTTTCGGTGTGTTATATGATTTTTTGTATGTCTTAAGCCAGAAAGTCAGATGCAGTCAGGCATAAGGTGTGATATTTTGCAATACCGATGCGTGCTTATGCGAAAAAAAGAAGACGTGAAAATAGAACCGTTAATCTGCACACATTATGTTCCGATTCATCTCAGGGAAAACTAAAGAACCGTTGATCTATTGGACCCCGGATCTTCCGGAGCCAAGGCGGGCACTGGGCCCTCGCTTGTTGGACTGTGACGATTCGCTTCAATTTTAGATTTGTGTAAATGAATCGTATCGGTGTCGTATTGGTTTCTGATGTTCATGACGTAAAGGTCATCGTTTTGTATATGTGTTAAATATAACTAGAATATTCTAGTTATATTTAACACATACACTCGTTAACTATATGTTAACTGGATTCGGGCATGAGGTGTGATTTTCTCAATATCGATGCGTGCTTAAATATGCGAAACAAACGTGAAAATACAACCATACATATACCTTATGTTCAGATTTATTTCCGGGAAAACGCTTAGAACGCATCTCTGGCGATCTGGCTTCCAGGGCCTAGGTAGCCCCTGGACCCTCGCCTGTTTGACTGTGAGGATTTCCTTAATTCAGCTCTGTGTGAATGAATCGTATCTGTACGCGTATCAATGGTTTCTAATGTTCCATGACGTAAAGGTCATCGTTTTGTGTTAAATATAACTAGGAACAGTAACTTTGGATATTGAACATTCCTCAAGTACTACATGTACATGTACATGTTTGTCGATTCTTTCTCCAGTTCAGATCATATTGGTGAATAAATGTTTAATAAGGTGAAACTTTAGCCTTCAACATCCTTCTACATGCATTTTCGGTGAATTGGGTTGAGACCACTGGCCAGTAGGTGCAGGTTTTGGGGGGGGGGGGGGAGTTCAGATGCAGGCTGCAGAGTATGGTCACAGTGGCCTGGTGTGATCGGTGGCGCCATGGTGTGCATGCGCAGTACGGAGGTAGAAGAGAAAGGGCATGTTCGGAAGCGCTTGGGAGTGTTTGGGGGAGCGATGAGCCATTCACGATTCAAATTTAGCGTACTTGGCATCACACGAAAGCGCTCGTAATGTTGAATACGACTGGGTGATGAACCTCTGACGTCATGCTACGCATGCGCACTCAGCTCATTAGTAGAGAAAACTCGCATGTTCGGCTGCGCACTAACATGACTAAGGACTAGACGCCTATATTCCCCTTATGGGGGGGGCATGTTGACCTTTAATATGCGTGTCGACCCTAACCCTCGACTCCAGACAACAATATGGAGAGAAATGACCTGATCAGTAGTAGAGAAAGCACAGAGTCGCTCGGATGCACACTTCGATGGATGAAAATTATACCCCTAACCAGCGCCGAGCGGACCAGCTGTACATGGTTCTATTGAAGTTCTCGGGCTTTGCCAGGATGGATTGCACATGTATACACATCCAGAAGTGGAATCCTCTACCGAGAACAGAAGGGGCGAGAGACATCGTGGGTTCATCCAACGTGACTCCTGAACCCAGGCATGTGCCATAACTATCGGTACATTCGACAGATGACCTTACATGCCAGGGAAAATACAACAGTACCAGTATAGAGAAAATGAAATTAATCTTTCAATGATGGAAAGCTTCGGAAAGTATGCTCACCAAGGGAACTGCTGCATAAAACATACTCGTATTTCCACTCAAAGGAACTCTAGAATAGTACAGTCACGTCGCCAGTTCCGATCCATTGTCAGTTCCGACCCACTTGTTTCCTGTGACAACCAAGATCACGCGAAATTTCATGTCGTCTGCTGGCGCTTCCGATCAAAGTGTTGGTGTTTTGTTTCTCAAATATAACTACATATGTTAGTACGTATAAATCTATTCACTCGAATAGCCAGTTCCGAACCACCATCATCCATGGATAGCCAAGCTGGCCTGAAAAGGTCTTGCGAACGCAGCGTTCAGCTCGTAAATTCGTAACTCGAATGCTGATTCGCATTGCTTTCCTTTAATCGAATAATCAGAGGTAAAATAAATAAAACTGCCAGCGATTGAACATTTTTTTCCAGTGAGTATACGCTTTTAGGGCATCAGAGATATTTCAGTGTCCAATCTATCTTGCCAATACGATCAGCTGGATCATGTCACTATCACCCCAAATCCGCATTCTTTAACGCCAAATGTACACTTCTGAGGTGAAGACATGGAAAACGAAAACTAGGGCTCTATTTTGGGGGGAAAAGTTATCATGTTGACGATTACATTTTTATATATCTGGGTCAAAGGTCAATGCCAAAACGAAGCTGGATTGGAAATGGCGGCAGTGGGTCGGAACTGACACCTCTCATTGAGAAATGTAATCTTAAATTCCCTACAGTTCAGTTCATCACCAACTTTGTTAATAAGTTCCATAGACACTCGAACTGCGATCCTGATATGATTTAGCCAATCAAACCATTTCGTTTTAAAACAGGTGAATATTTCACTTTGGTGGGTCGGAACTGGCGACGTGAATGTACTCTGTCAAATGCTTCTGGATGTAAAATGTTGCTGTTTAATGTCCGATTTCAAGCAGTACCTACCTCGATCGTTGTCCATTGGACAAGGACGTATCACCCGGTTACTTCCGTGGGTACTGGAGTGACGTAGTATTAATTCAGAATTCCCTGCTGGTGACTTCCTGAATCGTCTATATTTAGCAGACATAAACATGATAAAGGATAAACTTCGTAATTTGAGTACTTCCTGCAGTTATCTTCGATCATTTTGGGCCTATAACTGGAATATTTCTTATGAGACCGCACGACTGTCATTTTGCAGAGAGAGCGAATTCAAGTAAACTTGTAAAAAATATTTGCTCACAATCAACGCAGATGTTCAACATAGCAAACGTATCTGCGATTATTCAACCACAGATACGACGAAAAACACTGTGAGAATTAAAGCAGAATATAATACAAGACATGTAAAAGCCAAAACGTTATCAAGGATTATAGCAACTCAGCAAGCGCCTTTACCAACTAATTTGAATTTATAATATATTTACCGTGTACCGATATGAAAGAAGGGTTCAGCTTTCCCGGACCGAGCCATACCAAGCACTTGGCGCTCAGCATTGAGGATATGGTGTGAATGATGTCGGCTTCCGACGATTCGGACTCTTGCTTGTTCACCGGACCGATCCATCGGGTCCGTGTTGAGAACGTAAGCAGCAGGATACACACGGTCTAATGGGGACAGATCTCAAACGAACACCCCTTGAAAGGTCATTCTCCAGCACGGTGGTTATCTGGTCTGTATCCATGTTAGGTGGCAAAGTCACACAGGACGTTGTGCGCCTTATCCACTTGAATGATGTTGTCAAACTCAGCGTAGCAGATCACACTGACGGGTGGTCCGGAGGGCTCGTGCAAAGTGGATTTCCAGCTGTAAATTGCCAGTTTATACTTGGTGTAAGAACGCACAAGACAAAGCCTACAATAGCCTGTCTGAGCTCAACAATGCGTCTAGACGTGACCCTTTTGAGCTGCACAAAAGCCTCAACAAAAGCCTCAACAATGCGTTCTTACACCAAGTATCGACCAAATTGCCTTGCTTGGCGAGGGCCAGCTGATGGTCGTTCTCTAAGGTGGGGGTCAGATCAAAACAGAACAACGTGTATCCGTTTGCGTAGTCCTCGCGTGGTTGGCGAAAGTTTAATAGTTCGATGATTCACGAGCATATCACATTAAATTACTTAGTGGGTTTAACTAACACACCCAATAGTATACATAGCTTACGTACAGTTCTGTATGCGTTGCCTCTGAGAGCTTTAGATCAAATAGTCAGAGATATACAACAATCTGCGTCTTCAGGAAATATAATACCACCAAAAATCAGTAAAGTATGTCAAGATATAGCGTATTTTCGGTTGTATCGTCCAGTGAACATAATCGAAACCTCTCAAGATCGGCTTTTCTTGAAACTCAACTACTTAGATAAAGGACTGGACATCATTAATTTACCTCGAATCCTGAATGATCCAGAGGTACGCAACGCTGTACCAAACTATTTTAAGTTCACAGAACCTCCTTGCATTTCATATAAGTACACTAAATCTATAGCCACCAAAATATTCAATTACTCCAATGCTGTCCAGGAGTTTGACTGGAACTTATACACGTCAGGAGGCTATAGTTGTGATTGTGAATCGTCGAACTTTATCTATACACCATGCAAACATATTGTGACTGGTGACCTTGATGTGGTGAGTGATAAGGATCTGAAATTACTCCTGATGAAAGGACCTAAATGTAGAGAGCCAAGAAGAATAAATCTGAAGGCAGGCCAGAAGATAGTCCTCTCTGCTTTGGAACAGTACGTTATTGATTGGTCTAAGCGAGAGAAAGGTGAAACTACAGTACTCGCTGATTGGCTGGACCTCACCAAGAGCAAGGTCTTTGAAACAATCCGCCATATTGACAGAAGTACTCTTCCCCAAGCAAAACAAGTACTGAGAAACCTCAATTCGCAAGAAGTTCTAGCAAATCTCCAGAGTAAATTCGTCATAGTCCCAGCAGACAAAGCTCCGAATAATATAATATTCATATGTAAATATTACTATTACCAGGTGCTGGTTAAACAATTGAGTGTAGACATACCTTCATCAAATACGTCTACTTACTCCCAAACTGCATTTACTCTGGAAGATTTATTTAACAATCACAAAAAGTTTCTCAGGGAAAGAGGTATTTGTCTTCCAACCAATCATAACGACATACCAAAAATATACTGGACTCCCAAAATGCATAAATCACCATACAAAGCTAGATTCATAGCTGGTTCTAGAAGCTGCACCACCAAGCTTCTTTCAACCCTATTGACGAGGGCCCTTCAAGAGGTAAAAACATTTTGGGAAAAGTATTGTGCCACTATTTCTAAGAACTCTGGCGTTGAATGTATGTGGATATTGAAAAACTCAAAATGTCTTACGGAAGAACTTGATGCTAAAGGTCACATACCGTACAGACATGTATCCACATGGGATTTCTCGACTCTCTATACTACAATCCCTCATCAGGACCTTATTGACCGTCTAAGTTCATTAATAGTATCTGTGTTCAAGAAAACTGATCGTAGATATATTAATGTCGGAAGCCATAAAGCATTCTTTAGCTCGACTACATACAAGAGATATCATTCATGGGATGTTTCTTTGTTTATAGAGTTGCTTGAATTTCTCATTAAAAATATCTATGTGAAATTTGGCAACACAATATATCAGCAGCATATAGGTATTCCAATGGGTACTAATTGTGCACCCCTGTTGGCTGACCTGTATCTGTTCTCTTATGAATATGACTATATGCAGGCGCTTTCAAAAACCGATCCATTCAAAGCCCGTTCCTTCTCATTCACCAAACGCTATATAGACGATCTTCTCGCTGTGGATAATTGCTATATAAATGACGCAGTGAAGGATATATATCCACCTTCACTGGATTTGAAGGAAACTACAGACAGCCCTACAGGCACATCTTATTTAGATCTATATCTCTATAAAAATGAAGCGGGCATTCTCTCTCGTCGACTTTATGACAAAAGAGATGATTACAATTTTGACATCGTAAACTATCCCTTTCTGGACAGTAATATCCCATTGGGACCTGCATATGGCGTATACATATCTCGCTTAGTAGCATTTGCTAGATCCTGTGTTAAATGTGACGATTTTAATCAACGTCACAAAACACTTGTTGCAGAAACTTATAAAACAGGGCTACTCCATCAAACGCCTCCACTCAAAGTTTCTCAAATTTGGCGATACAAAATACGAACGTAGCGTACAAGATCTATGGCGCTACGTTTCGTAACTTGTGTCTAATTCCGCTTAACCCGGGGCTAGGGGCCGTATGAACCCATGTACTTCAAGATCCTCATGGTACTCATATGAACAGTCACAATCAAAGCGTGACTGAGATACATCATTCTTTAGATGACGACTTTACAACGAATATTATGGATTAAGAATACTGATCAGCGATACGGATTTGATATTTTTGGAACATCATGATGTCTTGCCGGCATCATTGAAAACTGTTGACCGCTTCTCTCTTGCGAGAAACAAGCCTATGTTTATGTATACTATGATTGTCTTTTTAAATTTGGTGCTAATACTGTTATATGGAATATGGAATAGGTCTTTGGATTATGGACGCGGATATTCTCTAATGGACGACGGCTGAATTATGAATGACGGACTAGACGCTTGTAATCCCGACTGATCATATTCCCTTCGTCCTGGTTGATTTGACCGGTGGCTGTAAACAGGCTCTGGTAGGCTCGAATGAAATTCCCGAGCCCAAATTCCGGTGTTAAGGCCGTGGCTGGGACCTGTTTTCCGTCCACATGCAGGGTCACAACATTGATGCCAAAATGTTTCAAGTCAAACGGATTCTCTCGGTAGACTCAGCTGAAACTGGTATTTTCCACACAGGCCAGGATCAATCGCTTGGGTAGTCCCCCCAGGAACAGGTTTTCTTTGTTGGCGCTCATATTTCCAGCAGGCACAGAGAAGACTTTGGTTTGCACACGTCGGATAGGGTACCGGGCTGGTTTTGTTTCCAAGGCGTTGAGGTGTCCCAATTGAACGGCTCGATTCGGCTTCACTTTTCGGCATCAGGACTGCGTCTTGGATAACGATTCTATAGTCGGTTGCATGTCCCTCTACGTCAGTTGCCATCAAGGCGAAGGTCGGAGGCGCCCGTATCAGTCGGATTTTGATGGGGATTTTGTTCAAGAGGTACCGGTCATGCATGAAAATGTCTGCGTACAGTCGACCCATGAGATCCACGGAGGCGCCGTTCGCGGTGAAAGCCTTCCGTTTGTCATATCACGCATTATCCACCGTGTCCATGTGCTCGGCTGTGTCTTGGTAGGATAAAGCGGCTGTCAGCTGAGATTTTTTAGCCTCTCGTCCATACGACAACAGCGTCTCGATGTAGGCTCGATAGGGGTACGTGTTGGTCGAGTCACTGGTGAGTTTGTCGCTGAGAAAAATATCCACCTGTTGAAACATATAGTGCAGCCAGAGATTCGTCGGGCCCACCGTTGCAGCTTGGACGATTCTGGAGCCATCCCCATTGACGATCTCGGCTTTCACATACAAGTACGTATGGGCTAAATCTACATAGGTCGTATCCGCATTACTGATGGTGAACTCGATGGTCCCTGTTTCGTTGATGCTGGAGAGCGGGAGATGCTCCACCCATAATCCTTGTTCGGCACTGGTCTGTGTAGGCGGGACGGTCCACAAATCAAATTCACTGTTGGAGGTACCGGTCTTGCATGTATTAAATTTCCTACGGTGCGATGTGCTTTGGCGACCAACACACCTCCGGCTTCTTAGGCCCGTCGTTTCAGTGCTTCTTTGGGTGCCGTACCCCCCAAGACATCACCGGCCACTTGCAGTCCACTGCGTACCGCTTGTTTGCCGATTGCTTTTACCCCACGCGTCACCAAGGGTAAGAACGTTTTGACGATGCCCCAGAGTATGTTCCCCAGCCCATGTCCTCGTTGCATGCGTGCACCGCTGAAGACGGAAGGCCACCCCCGGCCTGTTGGGCATAATAGTCCATATAGCTGCGTGCATCGCACTCGTAAGGTAATTTCATTATACAAAGTTGGGAGAACATGCTTGTCGGAAATGAAGTGTCAGCACCACTTTCCCTCGTTGGAATGCGACCGATCGTCCCGTGTCATCTCTTATATCCACCGTGATAGTGTTGATGTCGGCTTGTCGTACGGGTAGGTAGAGCATGTAGGTGAAACTGTTGGTGACTTGATCTCCATACAGCTTTTTAATGGGGACCACTCGTGACAGCGGCATGTTGATATCGCCCACGATGTGGTTGTCGACCACGTCCGAGTAGACGTAGAGTCCGTACATACCCGACTTCATATCCATCGGGATCTGGCCATGGTCCTCGGACGGATCCGTGTAGGTCGGGTGAGCGAGACCCAGCATTTGCTGTATGATAGGACTCAGTACGGCACTCACGTTGGCGGTGATAAAGATCAGTGCCTTGTCGTTGTGTGCGTTGTAATCGAAGTCCACGTGATTCTTGAAGGGAAAGGTTTTTATGGGTTTTGAAGTATTCGTGACCTCCCGTAGAGATTTATAATGCAACAGTCTTGTCAGCCCCTGTATGAACTCCTTGGGGGTATCGTATTAGCCTTCGGGAGAGTGAGTCGGGTGTCTTTTCCTTCGTAAGTCACCTCGTACCACACTTCATTGGCTTGCACGTTGTACCACGAGTAAGGGTATTGTATATCCACGAGTCCACAATCCCAGCGTCCAGGTAAATGCAACGATTGCGGTAAATGGGTCACGTACTTGGTCAGGGTGTTGTCAGGAAACACATCGAGCGAACTGTTACTGGGTAGGGTGAGGTCCCAACCCTTGTTCCTGGTGTCGTGATCGTCGTTGGATGCTACGTGTCATAGATCTTGATGGACGCAGTTTCAGGGGGTGGCGTGGTAAAAGGGGTGAAAAAGTAGGTGCCGGCCGTTGTGGTGTTTGGGGGGGGGGACTCCGGTTCCCACTCGGCTTCCCAATAAGGTAATGGGCCACTCGGCGATTGCTGGGTCCGCTGCATCCAGGCCCAGCGCTGGGGGTTCCCCACCAATTCCTGTGGTACATGCATGTCTTTCAAGCCTTGAGCGAAGACCTCCCATCCTCGAGGATCCGTGTGCGACCTGCGTTGACGCATCAGGTCATTCACTAAATCCGTCATGTGGGTACCGGGGACCACCTGATTCTGTACCAGTAGTTCGCCTTTATCATTCCAAGTCATCCGTTTCTGTTCCATCCGTTGTAATACCAGGCCAGCTTGTTTCTTGAACGATGCAGGTACACTCTTCAGCACTTCGTATCCGACCCACTGTGGGGCTGTGGGTGGTACCCCTGGTAATGGCGGCTGTTGGAGCGGTGCTGAGGTCGGCGGTGTGTCGCGTGGTGGTGGTGGTGGAGTAGAGAGGGTTTTGTATTGGTCCATGAACGTCATGTACCGTTGAAGCGCACTTGTACTTTCTCACTGTCGCTTAACCCCGGTCTTTGTAAGATCTGTTGCATCTCTTCATCGAGGGTGTTTATGGTCTTCACCGTAGGTGGGACAGGGTAGGGCGATTGGAGGTTTTGAAGGAACCGTGGTTCGACGAGGACCATTTTTTCGTGTGGTTCATTGTCGGCCGAAGAGTCCACCCAATACTGGATCCAACACGGAAGCGGCCAACGGTGCTAAGATGGCCCCGAGAAAGCTGCCTTTCTGTAACACCTTTTTCTTTTGTGTTTGAGAAACTCGCTTCTGGACTAGGGTTCGGAGACTTATCTTATGCTTGGCCAACTTGGTCTTCTGAGCCGGAGTCAGTGGTACGTTGCCTTTTAACAGGTTGTACCTGATTTCGCACAGACGGCGTACAAGGTCAGGGTCCGCACCGCGTACAATGATTCGGACCAACTCGGGTGGGCCCGTCTTCAATACACGGAGCGTCGGGGCGTGCTTCCGTACTCGCGCAGACATCATGTACAACTAATGCTAGAACCCACAACTCTGCCCTTTTTATCTACCCTACCTCCTGAATATTGAACAGAGACAAAGTCAGCCATGATGTGATATTAATTCTGTTATTATCCCCATCATCAAACACACATCCCAGCTGGGGGAGCCACTGTGGGTGTGTTTACATTATTTTTGCATGTACACTTGGTGGGTCTCTCCGGGAAAGATTCGGGGGTGGCTTGCTTGAGGTCGAAGAGCATATACCCGTGCTGAGGGGTTGTCGCATCTTTAAAGGCTTCCAACGCAAACGGTGTACGACCGGGATACATCTGTCTCACCAGGTGCAGCAGTTGAGTGGTATCTCTCGGGTTTTTGAAGACCACCAGGTAGTGGGCATTTAAGCTGATGTTCCGATGTTCTTTGTTTTTACCGAACAGATTCTGCACAATGTAGATGATGCTGAGCCGTCGATGATGGCTGCCTTTGGTAAAGAGTTGGGTGACGCGCGCATCCGTTTCCGCCATGAGATCATCCAGAACCACCAAGGTGTCCGGTTCCAAATCGGCCAGGTTGGGTAGGCCTTCCACGAACGTGATATGGGGCATTGCTGCGTACGCTGCCTGCCATTCTCCGTAACACCACACGACTCGGGCAATGGGTGGGGTAATCATGCTGTCGGCGTGTTGAAGGAGCTTCCTGACGAAGTGCGTTTTGCCCGTCGGTCCTGCGATGACGCAAGTGAAGGGATGCTGCCACCGAGGGTCCATGGTTGGAGGTTTATCCGCTGTCGTGGTAACCCGGTCTTGTAAATTTCGTACGAGTGGACTGGGGTGGTGGTGGGTACAACGTCGGTCGCCGTTGTCGATGGGCGTTCAATGTGATTGATGAAATCCGGTGAGTTTTCAGACGTAGTGGATGTACTTGGTGTACGTGTTAACTGTATACTCGATGTGGAGCTCGATGTGGCTTGTACATGTGGTGTGGTGGTGGTGATGACTGGGCTCGTTTCGATCACGGGGTTGATTGGTGTAGAGAAGGTTTGTAGACTGGTTTGACTGCCACTCACAGCTGGAGTTCTAAGTTGGTTAAGTAGCGTCCTGACATAGGCTACGTCGTAAAACACACCTCAGTACAACACACTCAGCAGGGTGAGCAATATCACCACAAAGCCCACTTGCGCTTTGCGGGTTTTGGGAGACGCTGTGTTCAAAGGCAGCTGCTGTTTGTCCATAGCACCGTGGTCGAACGTGGAATGAAGGATGACGGTAGTGGTGTCTGGCTCTATAGTCGTTTCACCTGGTTGGCCGCGACCCAGGAATTGAAGGAACTGGGCCAGCCTTGCCATTTGACGAAATGAAACAGTTTGCCACGTCGACGTTCCGTTTTCAAAATCTGCTCCACCGTGTAGTAGTCTTGCTTTGTTTTTACGACAGGCTGTAATTCCGTCTCGTAAAACGTCCCTAGCAACGGTTCCCCTTAAAGATCTTCCAGTTCATAGACTCGCTGCTGTCGGGGTAGGCACCGTTTAATCAGGAAGTGCTCATCGCTCCAGTTGGGCAAGTAACTTTTCTCAAATTGACCTTACTGATCCGTACAGGGTCCCCGACCTTGAACACCTCCTTCGGCGTTCGCTGCGATTGCCTGGGGTGCAAGACACGCCAGACTTGGGCTTCATTGCGTTGGGTCACGGTAATGGGGGCTCTCTCTATGCTCCGCTGATAGGTGACTTGTAACCACTCGCAAGTTTCGGAAGGACATCCATGTACCGCCTTGTATTCTTATAGGTGAAATATTTATACATGCGGCCTTTGAATGTCCTGTTGAACCTTTTCACAACGGAAGCCTTGGTCTCGTTCTACGTATGGAAGAAAAACACCTTCTGGGCTTTCAGAAACTGTTGGAACGATCTGTTGAGGAATTCCGTGCCTTCGTCGGTTTGCAAATACATGGGTTTGCGCCTGGTCTTGAAGATGTCCTTGAACGCCGCTATGAGATTCGCCCCCGTTTTCGTCCGGATGGGTATCACCCACGCATACTTCGACAGGATATCGATGCACGTCATACCGATTCCCATCGTTGTGTTTGGCAAAGGCGCTCATATCGACAAAATCGGCTAGCCACTGGGCATCTATACCACCCACGATAACCCGACTCCGTAGAAAATGGCGACGGAAGATCGATGTAGGGTCTCGATATCTTGTTTTCTTAACCAATCTCGGACTTGGGCACGTTGTATCCCCTGGGCTTTGGCCGCTAGATAGAGAGCCGACAATGCACTATAGGCCGCCGGACTGTCGGGACTGTAGTATAAGTTATCCAACACCTTCTCCCAGCTCTTCATGGTGACAAATGATGATGGACCCTGGCTCTATCGTTTATTTATAACGGGCCGGAGTTTCTTTCTGATTTCCTTCTTTGGCTTCTGCCGGTACATTGTCCATGGTCTCGCGGAGCCAATTGAGCAAAGAAGGGGCCGCGTGGGATGTACACATCGTAGCACAAGTGGATGAGGTCGCCGTCCAGTTCACCAGACAACACTCGTTTGAATTTGGTCCAGCCCTCCCGGGACAGACGAATGTTAGCCGGGCACGGTTGTGTAGGGTCCGCATCACAGATGTCTCCCACCTCCTCCATGATATCGACCTTATCCGCATAAACGTGCAGGAAGACCTCGGGGGTCAAGCTGAGAAACGCCCGTACTATATGCTCCGTCATGGTCAGTACGTGAATGGTACCAGATTTGACTGTCTCTCGTATTAATAGGGAGAAAAAGTTTATGACATGAGATCAAAGGATCGGGTGGTTATATCACTGGGCTGACTGAGTCTAGCCGGATAATCAATGGCATCGTCGTCTGCCTCCGCTTCATTGCTAGGTTTGGTAATTTGTTCATTGGGTTCTGCCGCCGCTTCACTCAGGGCACGAGCCCACTCCAACTGAACAGCTGACCGCTCGTCCGGTGTAAACAGCTGATCCACAATAGGCACCACTTTCTCGAAGGCTGTCCACAGATCGGGGTCTAGGGTGAAGCCTCGCGCAGGGTCTTGGTAACGGCCCAGGCGTGGAAAGAAGGGTCCACGGTGTACGTAGATGGCATTGTCTATGTGGATGAGGTTTCCGTGGAGCTCACCGCTCAACACCCGTTTAAATTTGGTCCAGCCGTCACGGTGTAGCGTAAATGTATTCGATACGGTCTCAGCGCGCGTTCAGCAATCATCTCCACGGTCTTCAACGATGGTGACTTTATCTTCATAGACGTGTAACCCCACCTGGGGTGTAAGAGGAAGGATGGCTCGTAGGACTGGTGACATGGTTGACGAACAGTGAATGACACACACTCTGACTGTCTCTAGTACATGGTGACCCAATGACGAACGGTGAATGACGCACACTGTGACTGACCCTCGTATATATATACACAAGCGCATCTGTGGAGGCTCTGAAGAGCCGTTCTTTTTCTGTCGCTGTCGTCGTCATTGCCACAGCGTCAGGGTCAATAGGGCAAAGACCATTACTAGGCCAACGAGCCGTCGCTGGTTCCGGCGTGAGCGCTTGTGGTCCATAGTCCGGGCATCAAGGATGACTGTCATAGTCCAGTAGTGGTGAGTGATAGCACACCTCTCCATCAATTGCACTCTTTCGAGGACCGCTTCTGTGAACTCTTTCAGGATCTGGCGTCGCCCCTCGTTGTCGTCGCCATCTGCAAACATGGACCGAACAACTGCTCGGTAACCCGTGAGTGAATTAACCACGGTCGCATGCTGTAAAATGCGAGTCGCATAGGGATGGGTGTCCGTCATGGCTCTGCAACCGTAGGAATGGGGGTGTGGGATCCAGAGGGACGTGTTTTATAGACCATGTCACACATGCGCACCTATACGTAGCTCTACGGGTGTAGTCCGTGATACGTGCTATTCTGATTGGTTAGTCTAAAAAGAGAGCAACAACTACAAAGATTACAGGTCAATCCTTTTATTAGCCCCTCCATCACAGCACATCCACGCTGGACGTACTTGTATGTGAAAACCAAGATCGTCAATGGGGATGGCTCCAGAATCGTCCAAGCTGCAACAGTGGGCCAGACGAATCTCTGGTTGCACTCTATGTTTCAACAGGTGGATATTTTTCTCAGCGACAAACTCATCAGTGACTCGAACAACATGTACCCCTATCGAGCCTACATCGAGACGCTGTTGTCGTATCAACGAGAGGCTAAAAAATCTCAGCTGACAGCCGCTTTATTCTACCAAGACACAGCCGAGCACATGGACACGGTGGACAATGCGGGATATAACAAACGGAACACTTTCACTGCGAACGGCGATGGACCTCATGGGTCGACTGCACGCAGACATTTTCATGCAAGACCGGTACCTCTTGAACAGGATTCCCATCAAAATCCGACTGATACGGGCGCCTCCGACCTTCGCCTTGATGGCCACTGACGTAGAGGGGCATGCAGCCGACTATAAAATCGTCATCCAAGACGCAGTCCTGTATGTCCGAAAAGTGAAACCGAATCCAGCCGTTCAATTGGGACACCTCAAAGCCTTGGAAACAAAACCAGCCCAGTACCCTATCCGACGTGTGCAAACCAAAGTTTTCTCTGTGCCTGCTGGAAATATGAGCGCCAACAAAGACAACCTGTTCCTGGGGGAACTACCCAAGCGATTGATCCTGGCCTGTGTGGAAAATACCAGTTTCAGCTGAGCCTACCCAGAGAATCCGTTTGACTTTAAACATCTCGGCATAAATTTTGTGGCCCTGCATGTGGATGGACAACAGGTCCCAGCCACAGCCTTAACACCGAAATGTGGGCTCGGGAATTTCATTCGAGCCTACTAGAGCTTGTTTACAGCCACCGGACAAATCAACCAGGACGAACGGAATATGATCAGTCTGGAGGACTACGCGAACGGATACACGTTGTTCTGTTTTGATCTGACCCCCACCTTAGAGAACGACCATCAGCTGGCCCTCGCCAAGCAAGGCAATTTACGGTTGGAAATCCACTTCGCACGAGCCCTCCGGACCACCGTCAATGTGATCGGCTACGCCGAGTTTGACAACATCATTCAAGTGAATAAGGCGCTCAACGTCCTCTGCGACTTTGCCACCTAACATGGATAGAGACCAGATAACCACCGTGCTGGAGAATGACCCAGGAACACGTATGGTCTTTCAAGGGGTGTTCGCCCGAGATGTGTTCCCATTAGACCGTGTGTATCCTGCTGCTTACGTTCTCAACACGGACCCGATGGATCGGCCCGGTGAACATTGGGTGGGCGTGTACTTGACAGAACAGCAGGGCGAATATTTTGACC